>APFE030456344.1:20579-57894 GCA_000404065.3 Pinus taeda | reverse complement strand
GCAAGGACAAAATGCAAGGTGAAGGTAAAAAGCTAAAGCCTATTAGGTATGGACCCTTCAAGATACTTGAGAAAATTGGTGAGAATGCTTTTCGCCTTGATCTACTAGCTTACATGCACATCTACTCAGTCGTGAATGCAGTTTGCTTGAGATTGTTTGAACCCTCACTAATTGAGGATCTTGAAGAGAAGAGTCAATTGCCTTCTATTGATGACTTGTTACCTGAATATCTTAATGAATTGTAGGAAGACACAGTTCTGGACAGGAAGGTGAGAATGACGCACAAGGGAGATGTTGAGTACCTTAGAATTGGACTCAAGGGTTCAAAGTCGAGCAGTGCAAAATTGATAGAGATTGGACAAGTGAGACAATTGTACCTTCACTTAGTCGATGCTTGAAAACCAACTTTTGGTGGTCCAAAAGCTTTTTGAGTGGGAAGGCCGTGATCTGAATTGGATCCATGAAAATTCTTAGAGTTCTATGACTGTATCAAATCATGATAGACTTCAAAAACTTGTGAACAATGAGCTATGAGGAAAGATCTCTGGACAGTGGCAGTTTGTATCCAGCAAGGAACGACGAGGACCTCGGTCAAAGCGCGCTGACTGAGGCTCATGGAGACTGCGTTAATTGGGAAATCTAGATCAGAAATCGGAGGCCATTTTTGATGCGCAATTAGTGCCAAAACCCCTCGAGAAGGAAAAGCCCCGAGTGCTCAGTCACAAGGGAAGCCAAGAAACCATGGGAAAAGCGCTAAAACGACAAGCAGGTCTCGCGCTCCAAAACCGACAGAATATCGGAGGAATTTCAGGTGGTAAGTGGATTTGGCAGAGGAACGAGCGATTCCATACGTTGGATGATGCGTGTCTGGCGGATGAGAGAGAAAATCGCTCTCATCGCAGGCTAACGTTCGAGCAAGTCAACTGCACGATAAGAACAATAACCGTGGGATCTGGAGGCCCTAGATCTAACGGTGGAGATTGTGCCTGATGGGAAACTGGATTCAGAGGGATAATTAAGCTACGAAATATAAAGGTTTGAAGTCTAATTTCACCGCTGAGCTAGTGGATGAATCATTTCACAAAGTAACCGAAATAACGAACCATCAAGGAAGAGCTAGTGCTCAGTCTGTGAAGGGACAAGTGGCCACCTCCCTATGAGACGTTATATAGTGGTAATGACATAGAGGCATGAAATTCCAAGTGGAAAGCAACAGGCAATCCAAAGAGATGGAAGAGGAAGTGAACAGTCATGAGACAAATTGGCTTTAAGCCACGAATAAACAAAGAATAGAGAAGAAGGAGGAGAAAAGAAGGAGACAGTGAGAAAGAGAGACAAAATAGGCAGTGAATTAAGAAGCAGAGATCAGAGAGCCGAGCTGATCTGCAAAGCTAAGGAAGCATTGAGCAGATAGAAGGCTTGAGAGGTTCAAGCAATCCCTAAGAGGATATCTGTCGGGAACTGAGTACCAAGCTGGACTCATCCCATTAAGACCAGTTGAGGTCGAGACTTAGTAAGGGGGAGTCTATGCACTCTAGTGGCTTGGGGAATCCAAGTACCACCCTACTAAGCATCATATGTTTCAGGAGACTCAAATTGAGCTCCTCATTGTAAAAAATCTACTTAAAGACACAATAAAGAAGGCCACCATTGAAAGCTGGACTGGAGACGTAGCCCAAGAGGATTGGGTGAACTCCTTATTAAATTGTTGTGTTTTGCAATTGCTTGCTGTGTTTTCTCTTATTGTTTTCCAGTGTCTATGTATTTTGCAATCTTATCGATCCATTTCCTAATATAACATAGACACACACCAGCACATGAGTTTGTAATACCTTCATTCATTAATTAATTAACTGAGATCACTCACAAGTGATTTTCATATCAGTTACGAAGCTTCTAGAGCTAGAAGATTCGGCTCTAATCTAAAAAACTTTCCATAACAGGACCAACGCGATTGGAACACAGCTCAGTCACACCGGTTGGTGCGGGGAATAGTGCTAAGCTCTACACATTGGCGCGGGGGAGACAAAGGTCATTAACATCAACCTTGTAAACTGGGAAAAACAGAAGTTTCAAGGGAAATGGTGCAAAAGGGAATTGGTCTGCTCATGAAGAGGGACATAATAGGAGTTTCTCCATGAAGGCAAAGCATGCGGGGTCCACTGTAGAGGTCCTCCAGGGTCAAGGAATGGGGAGTACAGGGATAGTGACAAAATGTTGTGTAACAATGCCCCCTAAAGCATGAAGGCCGAGCCGGAGTGAGGGATGAAATGCTTTATAAATCAGTGCAGGGAACCAGTCTGTCGTCGGAAAACCTCCAAGCAAGTACATATACATATACATAAACTGAGATCTCTATCAAAATGATACATGAATCATGGCATGGACGCATCCATCTAGAGAATGATCATGTAAATGGATCGAGGTATGGGCGCAACCATCCATCAAAGAGGATCATAACGAAAGCAAGGTAGGGTTGCAACCATCCAATAATGAGAAGGATCACATATGATAACCCATGTCTTGGTCACAACCAACCATCTGAAAGAGACATGCATATCATCATAACCATGTCACATCCCTTCGCAACCTGGACTTGTGTGATCTGAGTCCAGGGTCTTGCGCTCCAACATGACCCGATCAAAGTACATATCCTAGCATGCAAATAGATGTGTTGATGCCGAACATGCTAGAAAGTCGCTTGATTACTAGTCAATGATGTAAACTGTTAACAAGTGCGAGAGAAACCACCAATAATGACAATGGCCCTCAAGGTACTAGCAACATAATTCACAGAATGTGAATATAGGAACTAAAGTCGAACACCTGTGAAATCACTCGATCGAAAGCCAATGATGTGAACTTGTCATCGAGCGCGAAGAACTTTCCATTAAGGCATGCAATATCTAAGGTACTGGAAGGGAGTCTCTTGATCAACTTCCCAAATAATGAGTTGATGTCAATGGAAAGTGACCGTGTCGAAGGAGGCCAAAATGAATCCCACATCATCGACGCGAGACGAGACGATGCAAAATGATTTTGGATGATACAGAGAAATAGAGGTAAGTGTAACTATAGAAGGACAACTCTTGAACATATCAGCGACACAACTGGAAGTTTGGTAGCTTTTGGATCCATGGGATATGATGCAAGAGCATTAGACCACCCTTAATCAAAATTGAAATTTTGAGCTAAGAAAGAGGAAACGTGGAAAATCATTGGAAACCGGGGCAAATTCTATTAAAATAGGGCTAAATTGATGGAATTGATAAGGCTTGATTTAATGTAATTATCTACCATGTATGCGTATAGAGAGATTTAGGGGATTTGATTGAGCGATTGTAGGAGGAAATTGTGGATCCTAGATGATCCACACCTTTGTAATTTTCTATATAAAGATAGTTTGTATTGTGTGAAATACATATAGATATAGAGAGTAGATAATGTAGTCACAGGGGCAATTTGAGTTAAGGCCGAGAGGCCTTAACCTGTAACCAAATTATGTATATAAGTGAAATATACGTGTTGCTATATATCTGCATGTTACTGAGTTGATTGTGTGTCTATGTCTTTATATATACGTTATTTCCTTTAAAGTTGTTAATTATGTGTGTACAAGTGTAAAGGATGTGTGAAAAATGTGATCTTTGTTGTCCAATAGAACAAATACTAATACCTTAATCGGGTCAGTCAAAATATAAAACTATCAAAGTGCTTCTCCAATTGCTGAGAACATATATTTCCATATGAACTTTGCTTGAGTTAAATGTGTGTTGAACGCGAATTCCATCAATAAGCGAATGATAACCGTTCGATTAGTGAATTGATCAACGAAGGAGAAGAGTTTCAATCGAAATTGGAGTCAATGGAGTAACGCAGCGGCAATGTCGGATCGTCTAGATTGACGGATAGTATTGGCAGAACGTGAGAAACCTGACAAATTCGTGGAGAAACTTAGGAGTAGATCTGGATCATCAAATCAGAAGACCAATAGATCTAATGGTCATCGTGTAGCTACAGATGCTGAAGTTTAATTCTCTAAACGGACCCGAGAAAATTATTAAAATGAGTTAAGGTCTGGAGGTGATCGGACCGTCCGTTTCAGAGTGATCGAACACATATCGCGTTGAGACAAGCACAAATGTTAATTCAGAAAACGAACGGGATGAGGGTTTATACAACAAGGTTAAAACCTTGTTGAGTTCTGACCATCCAGACCATTTGTCATGGGATTGGTCGGACGATAATCGCACTTGAAAAGTGTGCGTGGCTTAACACGTTGGATGGACCTGATGAGTTATTCAAAGCAGTTTAACTTCTTTGAGCTCCAGATGGAAATGAATTAAAGTTGGAGATAACACGATAACTATTGATCTGATGGATTGAAGAATGAAATCGACAGTGTAAATTAAAGCTCCTGACAAAAGGAAATATCAAAGGAGGACGACGTTGATTAGTCAGGTGTTGTGTAATGTCCGCTGGTTTAAAATCTTCTGACGTATACGTGGGCCCATAACCCATAGGTCCATGCGCTCACTTTGTAAAGATGCAACTTTGTTGTGTAAAAGCGGCTGAGCTGTCATCAATTTTTGGTATCTGGAGCAATCTCAAGAGTAATATCAGAAGCTAAAGTAGAAAAAATTGAAGGAAGTAATCAACAGTTTAAATATGAATGGACAATGTGCAGTGAGATGCAGTGGCAGAGTACGTACCAGCCTAAGGATGTGCTGGAGATAGAGATTGTAAAAGCCATTAATTCCATACAAACTGATTTGGTTCCAAATATAAAGTTTCAGTGCGTACCTTTTGTGTGTTTTGCACATTATGGAGATCAAAATATTGCTCCATCTGTAGTATCCATGTTACGGGATCCTTTCCATCAAACTTCCTCATATCAATATTTGGAACATGGTGGGTCTTCAATCCAATGTTAGAGTCTATGAAATCATGATTAACAGTTCTTTTGTGCTCATCATGAGTTTCCTTTACTACCCTTTTGCCACTAGTAAGCATTTCTTGTAGGAACTTTGTCAAATCTATATTCAAATCTTCCATGTTTCCTTTAAGGTTTGCTTCTATACCATCCATCTTAGCTTCCACGCTATCCATCTTAGCTTCCATGCCGTTCATATTAGCTTCGATGTCATTCATCTTAGCTTCCATGCTTTTCTTTAATCCATTCATCTTAGCTTTTGTTACTTTTTGTGAGAGTGAAAATTGTCGCACTTGGTCTCAAAATTTTGATATATCATGTTGCATTTCTTCCTCTTCTTCATGAGTCACGATAGAGATTTCTAGATTCTTACTAGGTGTTTCCATTTTCGTTCTTCGAGGAGTCAATTAGTGATAATTGATCTTCACTATGCCCTTTGAATCACTTCAAACTAATTTTTCAAACCAAACTAGTGCAAATTTAAAAACAAAAACTACACACATTTTATTAATTTGTAGGAGATCGATATTGAATATATTGTATCTCTATAATTTTGGATCTCCAAGGTCTGAAATTGCATCCTATGGTAGCCCTTTGAGTCCTCTTTATAACCCAACTAGTCTGATCAATATTAGATTCTTCAAGAAAGAGTTATGCTAAATATCCCACGATGACCTGATTATAGACTGGTTCAGTAGAGCAGAATTGTATGACCTTCCACGTGTCAATTTTTTGACCTTTGGATCTGAAAAAGATACAAAGAAAACTATAGCCCATCATATTTTTGCAAATTCTTACGAAATTTAAATCTGATGCTCATAGCGAAAGTTATGATGATTTTCCCAAGGTCACCTGTTTGTGATGTAATTCGGGAGCCTGCAAAAACCCTAACTTCCTTGGGTCATATCTCTGAAAATATTGTGACAAAATATCTGAAACTAGGACCCAAGGTCATCAATATTTCAGCTCAAATGGGTTTTAATTCAAGCTTCTAAAATGTCATAGAAATTTTTTTATAGCAAATATTCCATGATGACATGTTTGGAGCAGCGAAACCCCAGAATCGAAACCTCTGATACCAAATGTTATGCAACCAGCTCAAAAAATAGAAGAAAAGATAGATCAATGACTTCAAAATTAGCCTCTTCGAGGAAGAAACCTCCTTTACATTACACAAGTGAACAATTCTTGGATGATACAAATGACAAGGCATCCTTTCTATATAAGGAGTCTAAGGGGTCACAATATAATTAGAGCCGACATAACAATAATATTCTAAGAGCAGAACAATAACAATAGTGGGTTTCTATGGGGCACAATAATAACAATATGGGGACTACATGGGCCCAACGATACAATAAGTGGGTTGCACTGATCAAAATAAGGGGATACACTAGTAGTGTAGGGACTTAACATAACCTCTACATGGAAAAATTTGAGCATAAAGCACTTGACTCCTGCCTATTGAAACCTAGAAGATTGAAGAGGTACATTGATGATACTAATGTGAAATTGAAGCATGGTAAAGAAGAAATCAATTTATTTATCTTCTTGGGAGAATACTGTGAGTAAGTCGTAGGTGTTGTAATGGGACCCCCCCTTTCTCCTATTGCAACAAACCTCTACATGGAAAAATTTGAATGGAAATAAATTGACTCCTACCAGTTGAAAGCTAGAAGATGGAAGAGGTGCATTGATGATACTAATATGAAATTGCAACATGTTAAATAAGAACTCCATTTATTTAGCTTCCAAGGAGAATAGTTCAAACAATTCACATGTGTTGTAATGGGCTACCCCCTTTCTCTTATTGCAACTAACCTCTACATGGAAAAATTGTAGTAGAAATCAATCAACTCCTACTCATTGAAACCTATAAGATGGGATAGGTACGTTGATGATACTAATGTGAAATTGAAGCATGGTAAATAAAAAATCAATTAATTTAGATTCCAAGTTAAATATTGTGAACAAGTCACAGGTGCTACAATGTGATTGCCCATTTCTCCTATTGCATCTAACCTCTACATAGAAAAATTTGAACAGAAAGCAATTGAATCCTACTTGATGATGTTAGCACCTGGATTGAAACTCAGGCTAAAGGAAGGAAATTCCAGGGTAACCACAAACCACGCTAAGCCAAGTAGCTAGCCCTACTAGTCTAGGAGAGGTCTCTCTCTGTAAGGATCTCAGCCAAGATGATTGGATCAAGAAAATGATATTAGGATAGGTATAGTAGCACAAAATTTGATTTGATTTTGAAGGGTTTTGTTGGATCAAGAGGAGCCAAACAGTTAGGGCAAGGAAATTAGGTCAAAATTGCAAGGTATTCGATGGGGCAAGGTAGGAACAAGGCTCAACACTCTAGGGTTTGATGGGTGAGGTGATTCAAGAAAGGTGAGTAGCTAGAAAGAGCATGCAAGAAAACATGGATTCTTCCTAAACTGAAGAAAACATAGACTGCAAATATTTTCCCAAAACAAAGCATAAATATTATGGGTTTTACCTATCAACTTGAAAACATCCACTTAAAGAGCATGAAATGATTAAATGGAGTCAACAATACATTTTAACACATGAAAACATAAGAAAAACTCAATTAAACATCATACCACATGGATCCCAAAGAAATAGCTGCAACTTTTCATTAATCTCCTATTGAAAACGGATACAAAATGATGTCTACTCAAAACCTAAGCATCCAACTGAGTCCAACCCTTTACAATGAGAAAGAAGAAGAAGATATAGACATTGATTCAACCTCCTCCCATCCTCAGGGGTTGAATTCCTAAGGATGAGGAACTAATCCATAAAAAACTAAACAGGAAACTGGAATCTAGGCAACCTAACAACTTGCATCTAAAAGTGAGGAAACCAATTCATTTGTCCTCAAGATAACTTTTAATCTAATGAATCTACCTTCTATTACTTATTATCCATACTATCTACATTCCTAGTCACCATTTACATTAGTAAAACACCATCCATGAGAGGAAACCCAAAATTACAGTCAAGGCATAGTGAAGTGGAAACCCAACACAAATTTTGTCCTATGCACAACACCTAAGATCTATGCACAATGCTTTTTGCAGGACCATTTTGGAGGTCTTCCCGGTGTCAAAATTGGTCTCATGATATCACATTGGAAATATCCTCAAGCCTACTTTCCATAACATCTTGAATTGTTTCATTTGGAGTTCATTTTACCCCTCAAAAACTAATTCTCCCAAGACTGCTTCTGTGTGTCAAAAAGAGGGCAGAAAGGTCATTTTTTGGGTGTTGTTTGACCTTTTGGTTGACCATTTCTACTCTAAAATCTTAGCAAATGCACAAAGTTCATGTATTCAGCATTGTGAATCCAAAAATTTTGACCATTTCCTCATTGGATTCCCCTAGGAAAATTGCAGCGCCAGTGACGTTGCGCATAGAGCCAAATTTTTGTGTCAAAAATTGCCAAATACTTCGAAAGGAAAAAAAAAATGAAAACTTGCTCAAAATTTGTGGAGAACACCACCATCAAGTGTCTTGGTTAGCCAAGGAAGCTTCAACAAGAAACCTAAGCCTATCACCCTCCTTTTTTCCTTTGAGTGCTTGTTTTAACCTTGTTTTCATTTGCTTGACCCTTATGTTGCAAATCTTATTCTGGGTCCTGTAATGGCGAGCCAAATGCATAATGATTCAATTGTCCCTATTGTTCTTTTGTAGTAGCTTCTCCAAATGCAAATTGAATCTGTCAAGCCAAGTTTCTCTATCCTCCTCAATTTCCTTCTCAATTCTTTGTTTTGTAGTCAAGGTAGCTGGTGTTTCTTTCTCTTGCATTACTGACTTGCCCTTGTCACTTCGCCTCTTTGCTATGAGAATTTCCAGCTCCATGAGGACTTGTTTTTCACTTAACTGCTTTTTCTCTTGCTCAAGTGATTTAGGTGGATCTTCAAACACAGTTGCATGGGAAAAGCTCAAAATTCAATGCGGTGGAAAGGTGATGAACTTGACAATAGATCGAAGTGCTCGTCGCCCTGATTCCAACAGTGCAAATGACACTGCAATCTGAGTCCGAATGAAGAAGATAGAAGCAGTCAAAGTTGAGGGGTGACTTACCCGTGTGGCAGGCTTAAAGGAGATGCAATTTTGACCAAACTCGGCCAACCTGGGCCAGATTCCGGGCGAATTTGTGGCCTAGTTAATTTGTCTCCTTTGGTCCAAAATTAAACTTTTGGGAAAAATCCCGTTGGTTATGCAAAATAAAAAAATATATATATAAAAATTGGGTCGACGAGCCACCACCCCCACCGGCCTTCCCAATAGTCATAAGAAACATATTATATGTTGGGGTGGGCGGCCATGACCCTGCCACCCTGGGATCCTCCACACAGCATATAGAACATGGTTATGGTGGGGGCGCAGGCTGCCAACCCCGTCGCTCCGCTACCTCACTCCACATACGTACGTGCCATGGGAAATTGGGGAGCGAGCCATTGGGATTGGCGAACCTACCTCCCAATATAAACTCTGTTATTAAATGACCACCAATATATAGTATACTGTGTAAAAAGGGAGGGGCAGGGTTTGACCGCCTGACCCCTCCCTAACCACTTGGTATGTTTACCAATAAGCCAAACGAACCACAATTGAAAACTTCGCCCTAAACACTATATAATTTTATTTTTCTCAGTGCACAGGAGAGAGAAGGAGAGGCATGGATTTCGAGAACTAGGTGGTGGAACCTTGAGTAGCTGAGAATAGAGGGTGGAACCTTGCTTCAACACAATTTCCAGGGGGTCATTTTTGGTCCAGTGTCAGAATTGGGCAAGTTTTATGTCGATTTCACACCTCTCGGCAATAGGAATCCAATGGTGATGCTAGTTTCTACAACAAAGCTCTCCATTTCTAGGCAATTTTCGGGAGTGGAGGTATAAGACCCCTTTTTGTAACTGATGATTGTATTTCTTTTCCTCATGCCATTTAATGAATGAAGGCCTCCCCATTGATCAAGCAGGGCTCGAAGACATAGTCCAAGTCGGATGAACTCCGTTATCAAGCTTCTTGTCTTCTTCTCATGCCTTATGTGTTTCTTCTTCTTCTCTCATGTGCACATTAAATTTCTATGGTTACGCTGCAATTTCTACATGTGATTCTTTAATACATCTATAAGCAAAATATTTTGGATCAAGTGGTATCGGTGCAGGGCTTTTTAGATGTGAATTTCATGTTTGTATGCTAACAAGAAACAGGCTCCGAAGAGGTGAAGGGAAACTAAAGTCTTTCTATCCCGAAGTGGGGCATGCACATCAAAGGAGAAACATGGCAGATGAAGAGGCTCGTCATGAAGAGGAGCAGAATTTCCGCAAAACCTTCTATACAATGGCAAAGAATGCTGGTCATTTGCTTTCAAGGCTAGAGAAAGCAAAAGAGAGAAATCCAAAAGAACTAGGTTTAGTGCATGGAAATGGTGGAGAAGAACCCCCTCCTTCTCCTTCCACAAGTGAAATTTCTTCTTCCTCTCATCACCATAATCGTATAAATTCAAGGGATGCATCTAAGAAACCTTTCTTTAAATTAGATGTCAAATTTGATCTTCCCATGTTTAACAGTGAAAGTAATGTAGAAAATCTTAATAACTAGATTAGGTAGATTTAAATCTACTACAAGATTCAGCAGATCGATGAGGACGAGGCAAAGATTCAACTGGCCTCTCTTCGGCTGAGTAGCACCACTCTCATTTGGTGGGAGAGCAAATTGCAGAGTTGTAAGAGTGTGGGTAATCTTCTTTCCTCATGGCCTAGTTTCATTTCTGCATTAAAGGAACAATTCTATCCCTTGGGTTACAAACAAAAAGCCTTAATGGATTGGAAATACTTAAGGCAAGGCAGAGGTCAGGATGTTCAAAGCTTTACAGGGGAATTTAGAAAATAAGCACTTAATTTGAACATTGAACTTGACTCACCTGAAGTAGTAACTAAGTATATTGGATCATTACATAGTTACCTTAGACATTAATTATTATTGTTTGAGCCAACTACTATTGACTTTGCCAATGTGAAGGCAATCCATCTTGAGAACAGGCGAAAAAATGAAAGAGATGATCATTTCAAGAAACCACCTTTCAAACCTCCAAATGGAAAACCCAAAGTGAAAGGAAAAGGAAAAGAGAAGAGGACGACATCAACCAAGAAAGATGAAGGAGAAATACCTTATTGCAATCACTGCAAAAAGGAAGGTCATGACAACAAGCATTGGTTGAAATAGTACCCAGAAAAGAGACCAAAGAAGTATGGAGGAAAAGGAAAGCAGAAGACAATGGCAACTGTACAACAAGACCTTGGATCCGATTCGGGAGATGAAGCATTGATCACATCAGCAAGAAAAAAAGGTACTCTTACGACTCATATTAATTATGAATCACATGAAGGAACTAGTTCAATAGATGAGTCTCTCCCTGATGAACGAAAGAGAATTGAACTATTTCATATTAGAGTTATCATAAATCATACAAAAGTGGAAACTCTATTTGATACTGGATCCCAAGCAAACTTAATTTCAGAGTCCTTGGTAAAGAAGCTAGGCTTGGAAACTACACCACATCCAAAACCTTAATCACTTGGATGGATACATGATAAAGCAAAAATGAATGTAACTAAGCAGTGTAAGGTTAAATTTGTGATTGCTTCTAAGTTAGTGGATGAGGTAAAACTTGATGTGATACCATTGGATATCTGTGGCATGGTGTTAGGGAGTCCATATCTATATGATAGAAAGGCAATCTTCTTCCATCATGAAAACAAATACCAAATCACAAAAGATGGGGTAGAATATATTGTAAGGGCTCATCAAACTAAAATCAGTGCCAACCTTGTAAGTGTAGGACAAATGAAGAGGTTGGTGAATTCCAATAAGGGTTGCATGCTTATCATTGTAAGGGAAAAATATGCAGAATTATCTGATGCTTTCCAAGGTTGTGATCATGTGCATAAAAAGGAATTATGTGAATTAATTTCTAACTATGATGAGATGTTTCAGGAACCAAAGGGATTACCTCCGAAGAGGGAAATCCAACATGATATCCATTTGTAGCATGACGCTCCTTTACCGAATATTGGCATGTACACGATGTCGACCATTGAGATGGAGGAGATCAAAAAGCAGGTGCACGAACTATTGAACCAAGGGGTCACTAGATCAAGTACTTCTCCATGCAGCTCACCGATTGTCTTAGTGCCGAAGAAAGATGGAAAATGGAGGATGTGCATGGATTGTCGTGCACTAAACAAAACACAGTGAAAAATCATTACCATCTTCCCCACATTGATGACTTATTAGATTAGTTAAAGAATGTTATCTATTTCACCAAATTGGATTTGCGTAGTGGTTATCACTAGGACCGAATTGTAGAGCAGGATGTGTGGAAAACTGCCTTCAAGACCAAACAGGGGTTGTTTGAATGGATGGTGATGCCATTCGGACTTTGCAACACTCCAGCCACTTTCATGAGGGTCATGAATGATCTCTTTAGGCCTTTCATCGATGAATTTGTTCTTGTATATCTAGATGATATCCTTGTCTTTAGTAAAAGTTGGAATGAACATGTATGTCATGTGTAGAAAGTGTTTGATGCATTGAAAAATGAAAAACTCTATGTAAAATTGTCAAAGTGTGAGTTTGGGAAAACCTCTTTGGTTTACCTAGGTCATATTGTTGGTCAAGGTCAGCTAAAAATTGATCCTTCTAAAGTTGAAGCAATTGTAAATTGGCCTAAACCTATTAGTGTAACCGAGGTTCGTATCTTTTTGGGTGTAGTACAATATTGGAGGAGATTTATTGCCAATTTCTCTATTATTGCAGCACCTTTACACGCATTGACAAGTGTAAAGAAAGTCTTTCAATGTGGAGGAAAGCAACAAAATTCCTTTGAAACATTAAAAGAAGAGATCAACACTGCACCGGTCTTGGCTTTACCAGATCTCCAACAGCCATTCGAGATCGAGATAGACGCCAATGGATATGCCATGGGAGTTGTACTAATGCAACAAAGGAAGCCGATACGTTACCATTCCTAGAAGTTATCTCAGGCTGTGATAAAATATCCCACTTATGACAAGGAATTATATGCCTTTGTCCGGAGTGTGAAAAAGTGGAAACACTACCTGATCAGCAAGGAGACCATCATCCATACAGATCATCAACCCTTGCATTATCTTTAGTGACAGTCAATGTTGCAACAATCTTGTCATTTCAGGTGGATGGGTTTTCTATAGCAGTTTCATCTGGTAATAAAGTATAAGAAGGGCACTAGCAACAATGTGGCCGATATGCTATCTCACCCTCCTATTTCTAATTCTGTTATTTTGCATAATGCTTCGTTATCTTTTGAGAGTTATGCTGAACAATATGCTAACGATGATGAATTTAAGGAGATTTATGCAAAACTAACCCATGGTTCATAGGTGGACAACTATCATTTGCAAGGGAAACTATTATATCACCTTGGAAAATTATGCATACCCAAAGGAGAAAGGGTACATGTAATATGGGAGGCCCACACCTCCCTTGTGTTTGGTCATTTTGGTGTCGAAAAAACTTTGTGTCATGTACAAAGATTTTGTTTTTGGCCTCATATGAAGAACATTGTGACTCGCTATGTAAAGGGTTGTGTGATGTGTTCAGTTTCAAAGCCCTGTAATAGAAAACTCGGGCTCTACACACCACTCCCTAGTCCGAGTCATCCATGGGAAAGTGTGTCAATGGATTTTGTAGGAGGTTTGCCTTTGTCTAGAAAACATCACGACTATTTGTATGTCATCATTGATCGTTTTAGTAAGATGTGTATTTTAATTCCTTGTAAAAAGTAGATCACTGCAGAGTAGACTACTTATCTTTTCTTTTAGCATGTTTGGGTCCATTTTGGGCTGCCCACATCGATTGTGTCAGGTCAGGACTCTCGCTTTCTCGAAGAGATTTGGACCAACTTGTGGAAGATGATGGACACCAAGTTGAAAAGAAGCACGACATTCCATCCACAGACTGATGGACAGACAGAGGTTGTAAACTGCACCGTGGTACACTTGTTGTGAGGCTATTGTGGGAAACATCCTAAGTTGTGGGATGAGCATCTTCCATATGTGTAGCATTCCTACAACCGAGTAGTGCACTCATCTACACATCGTTCACCTTTTGAAACATGTTTTCGCTACCTACCAAAAAACCCTTTTGATATGGTCTTTGGAAGGGAAGATGACTCCAATGGACGTAATGACAGGGACAAAGCACAACAATTCATCTAGCGGATCCAATTGATTCACAAAGCCGTACAGGAGCAGTTGGAGAAAAGTCAAGCCCGTTACAAGGCTCGACATGACAAACACCAAGTCAACCATCAATTTCAAGTGGGCAACAAAGTGTGGTTCCATATCAACAAGGATAGGATGAAGGGAGAAGGGAAGAATTTGCAACCAATCTAGTATGGTCCATTCACCATTTTGCAGAAGATTGGAAACAATGCCTTTCGTCTCGATTTGATGATATATATGTAGATGTACTCTGTAGTGATTGTGGAGAACTTAAAGCTGTATGAGCCACCATTGATTATGGACATCGAAGAGGTGGGCACAGTTCCTATAGTTGATGATTTTGCACCAAAGTATCTTGATGAACCTGAAGACATCATCCTTGACAGAAGAACCAGGGCTTGACAGGGAGATGTGGAATACCTTCGAGTTGGTTTCAAGGGGATGCACCCTAGCAAGGAAAAATGGTTGGAGAAGGAAAGAGTGAGGGAACAATTCCCTCACTTTCCAATTGACTGATAAAGATTTTGGCGGTCCAAAAGCTCCTCAATGGGGAGGATTAATCCAAGTGGATCTTCAGACACAGTGGCATGGGAAAAGCTCAAAATTCAAAGTGGTGGAAAGGTGAAGAACTTGACTTTATATTGAAGTGCTTGTCGCCCTGATTCCAACGGTGCAAACAACACTCCAATCCAAGTCTGAATGAAGAAGATAGAAGCAATCAAATTTGAGGGTTGACTTACCCATGTGGCAGGCTTAAAGGAGATGCAAATTTGTGGCCTAGTTAATTTGTCTCCTTCGGTCTAGAATTAAACTTTTCGGAAAAATCCCGTTGGTTATGCAAAATCATAAAAATATATAAAAATTGGGCCGACGGGGCACCACCCCCACTGGCCTTCCCAATAGTCATAACAAACATATTATATGTTGGGGTGGGCGGCCATGACCCCGCCACCCTGGGATCCTCCACATGGCATATAGAACATGGTTACGGTAGGGATGCGGGCTACTAACCCCATCGCTCTGCCATGTCACTCCACATACATACGTGTTATCGGGAAATCTAGTGTCCATTCAGAGCTGCTAGTCCCACTAAGATGGGTAGCTATCTTAGAAACAAACAAACTAAAGTTAATTGTGTTTTCCTTTATGAGAAGTAGATGAGAGAGAAGTAAAGAGTACCAACCTCAGTCTTTCACTTGGCTCATTACTTGTTTCCTCTCCCCTTTGATAGATCTTTGCCGCTCCTTCCTTGCTTACCCCACTTCAAAGAGCACCTGTAAAGTCAAAGTAGCATGATACCATCAAAGCACAGAGATCTACAATCATAAACAATATAGGACCAGATATATATTAACCACACAAATGCATATATTAACTCAAACATACAAGAATGTGGAGGAAAACTCAAATAGCTTTATTGATAGAAAGAGTAGAAGAGAGGATTACAACCCATTGATCTGACCTAGCGTCATCCTCCTAGCATGAAAGCCCTTCTTCACCTCATGAAAAGCTTAGATCACCCAACACTATGATGTTCCACAAAGAAACTAACAACACTTCCTAACAAAATACAAGATTCCAGCCTTTGGATCTCTGGGATGAGGGATCCATATATAAATGTTTGCAGGAGGGTGAGTCAGCTTCTGGGATGTTGATTAGTGTCCTATTTCTGATAGTTCTTGGTTCCAATTGGAGATTCATGATCTCTTACTCATCCCTAGGTGAATTCAGAGAGGCAAGTGTCACAGGAGAAGTTTCTAGAAGATTCCATGATCATCCACCTTGCAAACTGTCTCTGCCATTTGTCTACTCTCACCCATGGCACCCTATAGAAGGGATTTTCAGTATGCATCGCACTTTTTTCATGTGGCAGGTGAGATGCATCGCACCCTTAACACTGAGCAGTCTGTATGGTCCAGTTTTGACCAGTTCTGAGCAGTTTTCCATGGAGAACTTCTGGGAGATGATGTAATCAGCTGACCTTGTTCCTTTAGGGTGTGAAACAACACTTTTAGGGACTCATAAGCCCTTGGTTTATGGACATATATGATTTGGGTTACAGTTCCCAAATATGTCTATAACAGTTGCCCCCTAAAGCACGAGGTCGTAAATCTTTTGATTTCGAGTGAAATGCTTTATCATGATGATCCAAGGTTTTTCGATCTGGAAGGCGACCTGTAATAAGATACAATACAATACATTATCTTCATAATATTTTCATGATCTAGCTGAGGCAGGCATTCCCATGCTCAGCTTTATAAATTCATTCCCATGTACATAAGACAGACAACCGTCTGTGTGGCAGGCTGATGATTCTGGTAGAGCCATCATCCTTTGGTTTGGATGATTATCTGTGCCGAAATGATGTACATTTGATGTCTTTATTTTCCTGAATATAGCGCAACCTGGATGGATGAAACTAGATCCGGGGTCTTCAAACTCGTTCAATCTTCACCCGAAGTACAAGTCGATCCATGTGAAAAGATGTTCTGGAGTCGAACATGGAAAGACATCGCCTGATTACCAGCCATTGATGTAAACTGTTAACAAGTGCGAGAGGAATCACCGATAATGATGATGACCCTCAATGTACGATAATACAATTCATGTGGTGTGAAAATGGGACTTGGCGTCAAACACCATGCAAAATCTTTCGGTCGAAGGCCATTGATGTAAGCCTGTCGCCGGAAGTGAGAAACTTGCCATTGAGGCATGCAAGATTCAAAGTACTGAAGGGGTTGTTCCTAGATCGACTTCTTGGATAATGAGCTGATGTCGACAAGAAGTGATCCATCATAGGAGGGCATTAATGAATCCCACATCTATGACACAGAATGGAGCAAATGATTTTGTGGAGGTGAAAACGATCTGATGAAGCATGAAGGTATTGTAGCGGATGAGACACAAGCTGGGTTGGCGAATTCTCGGAGCGACTTCTCTTGAACATATTGGCGACACTCAAATGGATTGGTAGCATTAACCCCAAAAATGGATGGTACGGTGGACCAATGGTAATATGATCGGTGAATGGAATAACCCAACCTGACTAAATCATGGTGATGGAGTGAAAGTGTCATGTTCAAGAGTGACTTGCTACCAATAAAGTGTCTTCAAGTTTTCTTCCCAATTTTTCCCCAGTCATTGCTGATCAATACCTCTTTATTTTTGTCAAGCTTGAGGAGGATAACATATGCTTGTTCTATAATTTACCCTTTGGGCAAACCCGTCGCTATGTTTTAACGAGCCTAGCGACAGTGAAACTCATTCTTGTCTGCATGGACAAGTTTGTCACTATTGGTTTTAACAAGTTTAACGACAAAGATAACTCAGTCCTTTTTCAATTTTAGAGAGTCTAAAAAGGGACAAAAAGGAAACTCCAGTAATCCTTTTTTGTCATATAATCCCTTAAGTCCGAAAAAGTATAAAATAATACGAAAGGGATGAATTTTCGATAGTTTTAACAAGCCGAACAAGACAAGTGCTCGATATTTTTGTGTAATGATCCCTCAGGTCCAAAAAGATTAAATCTAGAGGAGGGATAACACTTCCAATCGTTTTAATGAGCTGGAGAGGCTAATTTCTTGGAAATCTTTTCATATTTTACGAGTCAGATGAAAAGAGCTTAGAGGAGACTCTTTTTTTGAGGAACGAGTGAAATTTTCAGGTAGGAGCTGGTTCCAGGTGAAGTTTGGAACTTTTCAATCACGACAGTGTAAAGAAGATGGCTAACAGAATCACTCGTCATAACTGTTCCTCAAAAGGGGTAAACAATCAAATGAAGGCGTATGATTGGCTAAAAACAGAGTGGAGGTGATGGTAAGAACACAACCAAGGCTCAAAAGCTGATGATAATGCATTCACAATGGTTATTTACCGAAGGTGGGTTCATTTTTTAATGATCTTAAACTCTGGTGGAACATATGCTCATTGCTTAGGTTCAATTTTTAACGAACTTAAAATTTGCATAAAACCGCTCATGCCAGTCGTATAATAAGGACATCTCATCGATAGGTTCATTTTTTAGGGAGCTTGCCCCATTCAAAACTTTGCTCTGTTGCCTTTCGCATGTAATCTAGGAACGACCAACTACTATGCCAGGGGTTAATTAACTACTGGGGTTAGGTAGGAAAACTCTTCCTTTACTTTGCCAGTGCCATTTGGCTCCTGCAAAGGTGGACGGTCAATCTGAACAATCACCTAACCTAAGTAGTTGAAGTTAGCAGAAACTATGGAGTTAGTGTTACGCTGGTCATTTTTCACTTGCGTGTAAAAGGTTTGCATGCCCCCAGGTATAGTGAAGTAGAGTTTCCAGGTTACCATATGAAATTTCTTGCATTTGCAAGATTGTTCCATCCACATTATAGACAAAACACTTCTTTGGCGATGTCTATCGAAATAGACAAAGGTGAACGGCTCAGTCGCCTCCACTCACATAACTTTGACAAGGGAATCTTATTCGAGTCTAATCCCATTTTCCTAAATGGACGGGTGTGTCAGACTAGTCACATATCCTCCACGGAAACCTACCCTATACCTAAAGTTTTCGTGCCGAGGCAGACCACGGTGCATGCCCCCTGGGTTTCAGTCACAATCACTGAATCACTCGCGCTTATCAGGTGGATGGACTGGAGACTGATGAGACATTCCTTGCGTAAAAAGACCAGTTAGGGATGGCATTTGACTATTAGCTATGTGTGAGCTGGGGAATGAAAGCTGGTCTACGAGCTGGACCACTCTACCTTCATGCGAAAAACACATCACTCGAAAGAGCGAGGACACAGTGGCTCCCATGCTATAAATGTAGTCACGCTCAACGAGTAGATTGTAATCTAAAGGTCCTTGGACTACCATTACGTTTAGATAAACATTTTTCCTCTCAAAGTTGTAGGAAAATTTGGAGGGATCCCTAACAGTCGACTGGTTCCCTTGCCTGTCAGATTTCACATCTCAGGCAGAAGCGATGACGAACCAAGCGCTTTCCAAGAAGTTGAGGAAAGGATACTCACAGAAGCCCCTTCATCTATGATAGTACCGCCATGACCATTCTGTAAGCTTTTACAATGATTCGGAATGGTACATTAAACAGTAGACGGGGTTTGCATAGTAGATTCCAGTCGAAGGAAACGACTAGGTTGCTCGGAGCTGGGACCAAATAAACAACCGGATACGACTCTGACGAACTTCCTTCCTACATTAAAGGAACAAGTAGATTACCCCCATGTTCATTGGAGTTTGTGTTTACGAAAAGAATTTGAACGGTGTCGTTCTCATTCTCTTCGGTGGCTGTATCATCTGAAGATGGACCTTCTGAAGACAAGATTGGGTCGACTGCCGTCTCGACCTGTTGACTTTGGTCTGGTGTGGAATCAGAGGGTTTATCTTCAATGATAGATTCTTCGACCGACCACAAAGGTGTGTCAGTCGGATTTTCAACTAGCGATGGACTCGACAAGAGTTTCTTGTATCTAGGAGGAAGACGTAGCGGTGAAGCAAGATGGTTATCTAAGACTCTTTTAGCTTCGTCTAGGAAGGGATAGTGGTGGATGGCATGATCACCTTCACACAGTCTACAAGGAATTTTAAATTTTCCTTTCTGTCCAGTGACTTCGTTTTCACTAGTTGACGGTGTACTATCAACATGATTGCCAGAGGTTGAGGACATCGGATTGTGCAAGCAGGGAGACCAGTACCTTAAGATTCGTGGGATGCAAGGGCAATATTGATGATAATGCTCTCTTTTGCAAATGACACATGGATATTTAGGTTTGGATGGTGCAGTGTGTGGATTTTTGCTAGACGATGTATGGTTGCCCATTTTTTCTTTCAGTTCCTTCTTCTTCTTCTCCTTCCCTTTCTTCTTCTTCTCAGTTACTTGGTTTTTAGTTTTACCTGCTTCACCAAGCGAAGAGGAAGAAGGAGAGGGAGAAACAAATGAAGTAGAAGGTTGGGGGGTAACTCTAGTATCATCTAGTTGCTGATTTGATTGCTCAGGAATCACGGTGGTTTGAACGACAAAGGTCGAGAAGAACCATACTGGCAAGCCGATTGTCAGTCCTGGAAGGGAAAATGTGGCCATATGAGCTGCACCAACATCTCCCCAAGAGGAGAAAGGACTAGGATTTCCCCCAAGGGGAAATCCTTGGTTGGTGGACTCCATTTTCTCAACCTAAGATCAATGGGGGAACAGTGATGTTATTCCGATTAAAATAAATTTAATGACACTTTGACACAACTTGATTTTTCAATTTTTAAGAGTCGAGAAAAAGCTAAAGATGACTCTAGTCGCCTTCTATTTTTAATGAGCCTGAAGTGACAAGTGCTTAGATGGACCTTTTCCTTTAAGGAGTCTGAAAAGGAATGAAAGATACTACTATGGAAATCTAGATAGAGGGATTACCAAACCAATCGCAAAAACTGCAGAATACTTTTTACGGTACGACAATTAATCTTCCCAAATGTTGTGTTCAGTGCATTGCGATCGATAGGGCAGCAGACAAGGGTTCCTAAGGATAAAGGATATAGCCTATTGTGGCCTCCCAATATATACTCGACGGTATGTGGGAGCACAAGTCTGTACTGGAACTTGTCATCTCAAAGAGGAGGAATCACCCAACCTACGATGAAAGCGATAGTTACCAAGCTTTACGACGCCGGAATACGTCTCTAGCCTAGACTTCTAAATGTTGTGCGTTAGATTCCAAAGCGTTTTTATGTTCATTGAATTTATTTTACAGTTGATCTTTCTTAAGAAGTTTGCTTTTAAGGTTCACCGCGTGATGTAGATATTCAATTCCTAAAATGCAATCTAAGATGATAAACATTCGTTTATTCTTCTTTTTGCAATGAAAATCCTAGCTACTAAGGAAAGAGAAGCGAGATTCTTTCAACATAGAGTAGATAGCACACACTAGATGCATTGTCCTAAATGAAAATCAACAAGTAGTCTAAGTGCAAATGCACATGCATGTATTTGTTTTCCACTTTCTTAATGTGTGAATGACAAAAAGAATGCTAAGTACAAATCTGAATTATCTTTTCAAAGTGACAGTACCAACAATTTTCTCTTCAAAAGACGAAAGGAAGACAATGATGACTGTTGTGGAGGTAAATCCCCTCTGCGGATAGAGGCAATCCCACTAGCCTAAATGGGGTCTAGCAACAATCAAACAACGCTAACACGTAGGTTCCTAATTGCAAATGGAAGACCGACGATGAGGGCCTACCTCGAATCCAATGCTAGTACTTGTAGAAGAGTTGTCACTCCCATTCTTTCACTCCGGCTGGTCACAATCCCCATGATCCTCGTGAACGGACACCTGCACATGCAAAGAACGACACAAATACAAGCATAAAATCCAAGAGATGCAACTATATATCAGTCAGAAAGGATATAAATCAAACATCATTATAAAGCCAATAAGAGTGGAACCATAATGATTATCGTCTATTATTATTGATAAACAAAGAAGAATACAACCATAGTTCTGATGTCAAATCCTCCTTTGGCTGGGTGATCAACAACACATCCCTTGCAAAGCTTGTTGGGAATGGGGAAGAAGCCTCTCTCTCCTTGGTTACTTGGACAAGAATCTTATCATTTAAGATTTAGCCTTATGGGGATGAAGAAGGCCTCTTGTAGCATGAGCTTAGCAATTCTCAGACTTTGGGACTTAGAATTTGGAGCTTGGAGAGTAGAATTACTAACTAGCTTTTCAAAGGCAAAGGGACAAGCTTTTATAGATAGAGGAGAAGGAGTTAGGATCATCCACAAGATTCATGGGATTGGCTTTATCACTAAAAAGCTTCCATGAGAGGTGGAGAACTACTTCCCTTCTATGGAGATTCGAAGCCCAACTGAACTAACTCAAGCTGGAATCAGTTCATGAATAGGTTAGGAAGAACCTTCGTAAGTTTGTTTGTTAAAAAATTTACCCAACTGGGCTGGTGCAAGTGCGACTCTGAGACAGAGCGCCAGCTGGCGCGCCCTCTTTGGAGGATTTACCCCATTGGCGCGAGTGATACACTGTGGAACAACGCCAATGGAAAATGGCTACTTTTATGGGTATTTTGCAGAAGGCGCCTTGAGGGCATATGAAGTACATACTCAAGGGGATACAATGCAAGTGTTTTCAGATTATGTCACTTTTCACAGGTCCCGGAATAAGTCCTCCAATGTGTGGGAGAAGGGGTAACAGGGACGGTTACAAATTACTGTGTAACAAATGCCCCCTAAAGCATGAGGCCCGAGAGAGAGAGGGGCAAAATGCTTTACAAGAACATGGCCGACTGAAAAAACTACCGCCGGAGAACCTGCATAAGAAGTACAACTAATATCTCAAGTACATGATGTATGTGGTATGGGCGCAGCCATCCATAGTAGAGTACATAAAAATCTGGATCCAAGGTATGGGCGCAACCATCCAGTAAGGATCGATAAATAGACTCAGGCATGGTCGCAACCATCCAGTGAATGAGTCATGTAATGATCATAATAATCCACAAAATCGCAACCTGGACTCCAACAGACAAAATCCAGGGTCTTGCGCTCCTTCTCGACCCGAACAAAGTACAAGTTCAAGCATCTGAATATAGGAGTCGAAGTCGAACATGCAGGGACATCGTCTGATTACCAGTCAATGATGAAAATTGTTAACAGATGCGAGAGGTACCACCAATAATTACAATGGTCCTCAAGGTACTATAGGTACAATCTATGGCGTGCGAATCAGTGAGCCGGCGTTGAACACCCGTAGAATCATTCAATTGGAGGCCAATGATGAAAACCTTGCGTCGAACACGAAGAACCTGCCATTGAGGCATGCAGGCTCCAAGGCACCTGAAGTGAGTCTCTATGTCAACTTCCTGGATAATGAGCTGAAGTCGATAGGAAATTACCTTGATCGAAGGTGGGCCATGTTGGAGAGGTAAATCCCCTCTACGGATAGAGGCGATCCCTACTAGCCTAGAACGGGTCTAGCAACAATTAAACAATGCTATCACGCAAGTCCCTAATTGCAAATAAAAGGTAGGTGATGAAGACCTACTTGGACTCCAACGCTTTAGTTTGTAGAAGAGACGTCGCCCGCGCTCCTTTGCTTTGGTCGGTCACAATCCTCCACTATTTCCGTGAATGGACACCTGCACACAAAGAGAACAACACAAACGCAAGCGTGAAATCTAATAAATGCAATTATACATCAGTCAGGAAGGACATAACTCAACATCAATCATCACAACAATGAGAGTGGAACCATAATGATAGTCATCTATTATTAATAATCAACAAAGGAGAATACAACTAGCGTTCTGACGTCAAGTCCTCCTTTGGCTGGGTGCTCAGCTACACAAGTCTTGCAAAGCTTGAAGGGATGAGGGACAAGCCTCTCTCTCTTTGGTGACAAGATCTCCTTACTTAGGTTAAGCCTTATGGACACAAAGAAGGCTCTTGCAACTCTAATCTCTTGATATCTTCCTTTCAGCACAAGTATTATTACCACTAGAACTAGAACTAGCTTGCTCAAGCCATGGAGACAAGCTTTTATAGGTGAAAGAGGAAGGGATAAGATCAATCACAACAATAATGGATTTGGCTTCATCACTTGGAAACTTTCATGGAAGGGTGGCAAACTACTTCCCATTCAAGGAGATTCGAAGCCAAACCATCCTCACTTAACATAGATTCAGTTGGTGAATGAGTTGGATAGAACTTTCGGAGGTTTATTGGTTAAAAACTTTGCCCAAATAGGTTGGCGCGATTGCGACTCTGGGACAGAGTGCTAATAGCGCACCCCTTTTATAGGATTTTCCCCATTGGCGCGGGAAGAACACATTGGCCCAGCGCTAATGTAAAAAGGGTCATTTTTAAGGGCAAGCTGCAGGAGATGTCTTCAAGGCATATGAAGCTCATGTTCAGAGGGGAATGATGCAAGTGGTTTCAAGTCTTGTCACTTCTCACAAGTCCCGGAATGCGTCCTCCAAGGTGCAGGAGAGGGGTAACAGGGACGGTGACAAACGGTGACAAATTACTGCGTAACAGATGCCCCCTAAAGCATGAGGCCCGAGAGAGAGAGGGGTGAAATGCTTTACAAGAACAGGTGAGACTGAAAACACGGCCGCCGGAGAACCTGTGAAAAGAAGTACAACTGGTATCTCAAGTACATGATATATGTGGTATGGGCGCATCCATCCGTAACAGAGTATATAAAAGCTGGATCCCAGGCATGGACACAACCATCCGATGAGGATCAATGAATGGACTCAGGTATGGTCACAGCCATCCAATAAATGAGTCATGTAATGATTACAATAATCCACAAAATGCAGCCCAGATTTCCACGTGTACAATCCGGGGTCTTGCGCTCCAACTCGACCCGAACACAGTACAAGTTCAAGCATGTTAATACAGGAGTCGAAGTCGAACATGCATGAACATCGTCTGATTACCAGTCAATGATGAAAACTGTTAACAGACGTGAGAGGTACCACCAAGAATGACGATGGTCCTCAAGGTACTATAGGTACAATCCACGGCGTGCGAATCAATGAGCCGGTGTCGAACACCCGTAGAATCATCCGATCGGAGGCCAATGATGAAAACCTCGCGTAAAACACGAAGAACCTGCCATTGAGGCATGCAGGCTCCAAGGTACTTGAAGGGAGTCTCTAGGTCATCTTCCTGGATAATGAGCTGAAGTCGACAGGAAGTGATCTTGATCAAAGGTGGGCCATAATGTTTCCCACATCATCGACACGAGACAGAGAGGGACAACATGTTTTGTGTGAGATATCAGAGGGAGGTTGAGTATTCTGCAGAGGTCAACTTCTCTTGAACATATCAGCGGCACAACAGTGGATTTGGCAGTATTTGATGTCAAATGATCAGGGGTCATAATGACAAGACGATGAGCAGATGAATGGTCAAATAGGATAACCCAAACCCATGGAGGCAAGTGTGAAACAAGATGAGATGTCCCCACCCAGACACGAATGCAGATAAGTGCCATGTTCAAGAGCGACATACTGCCGATGACGATGATTACGGTTCCTTTATTCCCCCACCATTTCTGGCGAGTACCCCGGTTATTTTTGGATGACAAGCTTGAGGGGGATATCATATGCTTGAACGGTGTCATTACGACGAAACCCGATGTCATTAAAGTTTTAACGAGTCTGACAAAGGAAAAACTCGGCGTCTTTTCATGTTTAGAGAGTTTGAAAAGATAGCAAAAAGAAAACTCTAGGGGTGTCCTTTTTCGTAAAGTTGTGTCTCTCGAGCCCAAAAAAGTATAAAACTATGCTCGAAAGAACCGCCTGGCCATTACGACCAAGGAGTACTTTTCGTGAGTAGTGACACCGACCCGAAAAAGTAAAAAAGCGATCGATATCACGTCATTTCGTTACCATTAACGAACCTGAAATGACAAAGGCTCGATGATCTTTTCATTTTTTATACGGTTGGAAAAGAGTTTAAAGATGAGCGCCTCTTATTTTACTTTTAACGAGTTAAGAGGGACACCTCGGCGATCTTTTCATGTTTAGCGAGTCAGAAAAGAGCTGAAAGATGACTCCATAGTGACTTTTTCGTGTATTTACTGAGTCCGAAAAAGTATAAAATACAAGTCGTTTCACTATCGAAGCTGCGTAAAAGACCTGTCACTGCACAAGAAGCAAGCGTAAAATCCATTTTCGACCAAAAATATATTAAAATATTCAAAAATAACCTTTCTAAACCCAAAAATGAGTTAAAAAGTCTATAAATAGGGTGACAATGTAAAAAATAGAATTACTTTTACTTTTTACCTCTTGAAGAGTGGGAGTGGTCTGTTTGGAGAGCAAACTTCAGGCGGTGATTTCAACCAACCCGTGCAACCATTCGCGATTTCGTCGGCTCGAGGTAAGAGGTGCTTCCCTTATCTCAATTTCCATACCGTTTTTCATGCATTTTATCCCTGATTGAGCCTCGCAAGGAGGAATTCAAAATCTAGGGCTTCGTCCCACTGGCGCAGGTATCCGGCACAAACTCGCGCTAATGGGGTAAATAGCCCAAAGGGTTCGCGCTAACCGCGCAACTCAAATTTTTTGATAGATTTTCCCATTGCATTTGAATTTTTCTTGGTTTATAAATTCACCAAGGTTTTAATGATGATTTATTTTTCCTTGTGGGTGCAGGAAACAAGCAAAAATGGTGGTGGAATGGAAAGAACGAGAACACGATGTCGTGGACGCCTTGGCCATTGAGGATGTGGGGTGTATGAATGCTTTGAGGGACTGTGGCCTCAAAAAGTTCTTCCTCACATCATATATGCGATCTCAACCTAAATTTTTACAGTTCATAATTGATGCTTGGGATGTGGATGACCAAGTATTTCGTCTACGGGGCCAGACCTTAGAGCTGGAAGTATCTGATGTATACTTCATTACTGGGCTGTCACGGAGAGGGGCAATTCCCATTTTGACTGGAAGTAGACCTTCTGGAGAGAAGGTAGGCGAAGTAAAGGCCTGAGTGTGTCCGGAAGCACAATTCGGGAGGAACAGTGCCAAGGTGGCTATCAACACCATCCAGGACTTGACACTCAAGGCGATTTTATTCACCATCACGCGTGCAGCTGGGGTACAAGCGCCCCATGAGGCGAGAAAAAATCATCTGCTACTAGCGACATAATGCCTTAGCCCCACCATCTTTGATTGGGCTACAGCTGTGACTACTAATATCAAAAGGCAGCTCACAAATTGTAAGCGTGCAGGAGTGAAACAGTTCGCATATGGCCCGATCGTGGTGTCGTTCTTCTTGGAACGATTACCACTTTTTCAGATCCAGGGAGCTGTAGTGGCTGATCCATTGCCACGAGAGCCTAGGATGGCTCGCTGGGCAGCATTGATGCCCAGAGGAGGAGGGGGCCAGGAGATGTCATGGTGGCCCGAATTCTTCATATGGCTCCGCCGTCAGCTGATCGTGGTACAGGATTGGCCGTATGCGGGGACCAATTTCATGGGGGACCCAGACCTTCCACTACTAGAGGGAGAGGAATGGGAGGAGGAGTTAGGTATGAACTCCTTGTTTTTGATGTTTTATGTATTTTCATTTTTTTTTTGTCTTTTTTTTTAAATACATGCTTGTTCTGATGGCGATTGTATGTATATGTAGATGTTGGCCCAGAGCGACCAGCCGGCCTGTCTCCTACAGCGCGGAGGTGCCAACCCGTAGCTGACCCTCAGGCAGGGGGTACCGTGGGGGAAGAGCTGATACAGAATCTCGAGGGGCTCACCCAAGGGATTCCGGGTTATGCCAGATTGGCGGATGTGCCTTTTGCATATCAGATGCACACAATGGGGGTGCCGACTCGCGTTCATCGCCTGCTGAGATGATTGGTGTGCGCGGTGACGTGCTATCATGAGCACCACCATGATTAGACTCCTAGGCTTTATTTTCTGCATATTTTTTGAGAGACATGTGTCTCAGATGTACGGAGAACACAGCTTATCTAGACATGTACTCTTTTTTTTTGGGTGCTTCATGCGCCACAGGATCGATGTGTATATATATATATTATATATAATATATATATTTATATATATATATATATATTTTATATATATATATACATGTTGTTATGGTTTATTGTATTTTATGCTTCTTGTATCATGTTGATTCACATATTATGCAAATGTCTGTCCAATACATAGTTAGCTAATGCATCAGTTACTGCATTAAGTCGTCTTGGAATATGCTGATAAGTAATGAAATCAAAAATTTCTTTCTAATAACTTAACATGTAAATACAACCTTAAAATGCGATGATCTCTGACGGAATAATTTTCGTTGAGCTGGTGGACTACAAGTTGATAATCCAAGTTTACAACCAATGTGCGAATGCCGAGGTTAATTGCCTCAGCTAATAATTCAATCACAACACTATATTCAGCCACATTGTTCTTCGTACAACCCAGACACACCCCTTGAATATCTACTAACTCACCATGAGGATCGTAGATCACCCATGCTGCAGATGACAAGTTGCGAGTACTGCGGGAAGCACCATCAGCGAAACCAACGTAAGGTGATCCAGACATCTGTTCAAGAAGCAAAAGACACAATAAGCGGCAATCACGCCGACACACTGAGATAAAAACTAAATAAACACGCACACACAACACACTGCTGAAAGCATATGTATGTACAAAAATAAAGAGCGCGCATGATACTTGGTTCAAGTCCAGCCCCTTTCGGGACGTTGCCTTATCGCACTGTTGCATAACCGGCCTAGATAATGTAGGCATCGCTCGGCCTGTTGTATAAAATGATCAACGACACCGATGATCTGCCCATGCCCCCCGGCCGAGCGAGGTTTACAGGCTAGAGGATCAGTGCCCCCTTTAGCAGAGGGACCGAGGGTCGCAACAGTGTGAAATGAGGGATCAGAACGAGTCGAAACCAAACCGAGCGAAGCAAGGTTTGGAGGTGGGAGTGAGAAGACACCCATGAGGGCGGGATCTTTGAAGAGCCCGGCTCCCACACTCTCAAAAGGAACAGAGGTATGTTCAACGAAAGGTACATTTCCTTCGGAAGAGGAAGCGAAGAAGGAGAGCTGGTCTACCGTGACAATTTTCCCTTGGTGAGGGAAACGGATGACACGGAAGAGGGATGAAGCCACGACACACATGGCATACGTCCAACTCCGGCCCAAAGGAGGTTGTAGGTGAGATTCGTGTCAACGAACTCAACTTTTACTTCCACGGTTTTCCCTTCTAAGGTGATTGGCAATCGTTGAAGAATACCATAAGGACGTGATTCTCTCCCATCGAAAGCTTCCAAAGTCGTAGGAGACTGGCTCAGAGTCAGAGACCCGATCGCTTTCCAACAAGCAATAGACATAATGCAAGTTGATTCACCCTCATCAATAACTGTACGATGAATCGTTTTTGAATTGATGATGACTTGGATAAGAAAGGCGATCTGATGAGGCAACCTCGAGACATGGCTCTCGAGATCAAAGGTAATCAGATCTGAATCTGCTGGGTCGATGCCACCGATGGCCGATAGCAGGGACTTCCTCTGAGGGGGGCAGCTCTGGAGAACTTCTAAGGCGGACATAGCCGACGGAGCCTGTGCTAAGTCCTCAACGATGCTATAGTGCTGGGCAACACGAGCATTCGGGTTGTAAGATGATCTCCTGAGTACTCCTTTAGGAGGGGGTCGGATGGTCGTCTCAGTACTTGGTCTCTCAATATGGAGCAGACCAGAGTTGGACGAAGGAGCACTTGAGGGAACCTCGGGCTCCTTCCCGGCGGACGATGGATACTCCTTTGCTCGAGTCATTACATGAATGGGAATAGATCCAACCATGAAGACTTGGGAACCAAAGGGATAAGAAGACGGATCAACCACCATTTGAGTTTGTTGAGAGGGAAAAGGTTCTTTAAGAACCGTAGGAACCCTAGGAGCGCCTTTCAACAAATGACTAACTTCGGATCGCCTTGGGCAGTCCTTAGTGTAGTGATCCTCCTCACAAATAAGACAAGGATATTTGGGTTTGCGCTTAGCTCCTTCCTCGGCTGGAGGTTTGGAGGATTCTTGTTTAGGTTGTTCAGATTGATTTTTTCCTTTCCCCTTTTTCTTTCCTTTCGAGGCCTTACCCGCTGTGGTGGACTGGACGGCGTTGACCTCGGAAGTACTACCATAATTTGAGCCACCTTGAGAAGTGTTTTCGTTAGAAGCACCTGACTTTTGCTTCCCAGGGTTTGAAGATGATTTTTTGGAGGTCGGGTTCACAGAGCTAATAACTCCGTCGACAGATGGCTTCGGCAGAGCCTTGGATGTATCGGGTCTCGGGGCGTCCGGAAAATACTCATACAAGGTACCTGACTGAGAGTAAACTAAGTCCAGCTACTGACCACGCGAGATTGCTTGCTCTTCAGTCACGCAGGCTCCCATAGCAATGTCCCGTGCAATCTTAGGGACAAAGGAAGTCGTGAACCAACGTTGAGGAGTTGATCAGGAATCCAAAAATTGATCATCTGGCGACGCCTTCTCTATTCATGTATATGATCAGAGATATGCGTAGCTGTATCCTGCTTAAGAGACGTAAGGAGGTGGGTCCCTATCTCGTACCGAATGGGTAACTGAAAGTGAGTAAGGAATGCCATAGCCAATGAATTAAAATCCTGAAATGACGCGCGGGTCAATTCAATATACCATTTAGTGGCAGATTCGGTGAGATTCCTTTGGAAGAGGCGAAGTTGAATCGAATCATCGAGCCATGAATTAGACGAACACCATAAGTGATACGTCATTACATGGGCTTGAGGATCCTCTCCGGCTTTGCCGTCAAATTTGGGACAGTCGCCAGGTATTTTAGTTGGAACTGGTGGCCATTGTGGATTATGCAAAATGGGATCATTTGTCAATTTCGACACATCGGGCAGTTCCAATGTCGCTAAAAATGGTAGCTGCGGGTTGAAGGACATTTGTGGATATGAGGTAGGGCCAGAATTCCAACCAGTTGCTGGTTGCCCCCACTGACCTTTTCCAGATGGACCAGGCCCAAAAGGACCTTGTCCATAAGAATTTTTTCCATAAGGGTTATATCCGGAACCAGATGGTTGATATTGGTTCTGCTCCCCAGCGCCCCATTGGTTACCATACTGCCCTGCAGGTTGTTAATAATTTTGATATGGGGTATATTGATTTTGCCCCTGGGGTTGCTGGTATCCATATGGTTTCCGGGCTCCATATTGAGCCTGGGAACCAGGCGGCATCTGATAAGAAGGTTGGGATTGGTACCCACCTTGTGACTGGAGACCAGCTTGATTCTGGGGTTGGTAACCGGGTTGAGGCTGTGAAGCAGGAACCATCTGCATGCCCGGTTGAGCCGCCCCAGAGAGATATCCTTGTGAAGGTTGGGCCATCTGGCCGAAAGGTTGTCTTGGTTGGATCTGAGACGTACCCATTTTCCCAGAAGGTTGAGCTTGCTGAGCGATGGGCCGTCCTTGCGCAACCGAAGGTTGTCCTTGTAGACCAGATGGCTGATTAGGCTGAGCAGTGGGCTGGCCTTGCTGTGTGTAAGGCTGGCCACCTTGCCCAGAAGGGTAGCCTTGTGGGTTTCCGGGTTGACCTTGCTGCGCGTAAGGTTGTCCCGGTTTCCCATAGGGTTGCCCCGAAGGGTATCCCTGCTGGGGCCCAGGTTGTCCTTGCTGAGCATAGGGTTGTCCCGGGTTTCCAGAAGGTTGCCCAAGATATGTATAAGACGGACCACTAGAGGCTAAAGGTTGTCCCTGGTAGGGTTGTCCTTGCGAGCCTCCAGGTTGACCTGGATAGGTCTGGCCATAGTACTGCTGCCCATGATTAGGCTGCGAGTAGGATGGTTGACCCTGGTAGGGTGGTCCTTGAGATGGCTTTCCTTGACCTGGACGGAACTGGCCACCACCATAGCCGGTGCTACCCCACGCCACATTTAACGGAACTGAACCTTCAACATAGGGCTCAGTTGGCAAGGAGGTATACAAATAATGATTGACAAGATCATAATAGGGGCCTTGCCCGCCTGGGTTTTGGACATTATGCAAGTACTGGGAATATGCCCCCCCTGCCGAAATAGCATTAGAAAAAGGCGGGGCACCACTTGCGGGATGGAGAACTCTAGCAGTATGTGCCGATGGACCACTTTGTACCAGGCCTCGAGATGGGCCGGTAACAGAAGTCACAGCAGAAGATGCTGTAACGGCACTAGCAACTGGAGTTGATGACGTGACACAAACGGTCAGATTGGTTGTAACTGATGTAACAACAGTATGGTGAACTTGGGAAACAAAGGGTCCCGTAGTAGGGACAATGTTGTGATCCCACATAGAAGAGGAAGTCGTAGAGCTCATAGCATCCCTTAGAGATATATAGCGCGCCGACACTGTGATACCGAGAGGTGTAACAGTGTAGGGCGTAGAGATAACTGGGGATGTAGCCAGAATGGGAGTATCAATACTCGACATAACGGGCGTTCCACTCGATACAGGAGATGTATCCTCCATGTCGGAAGAAGTCATCGGAGATGAAACACCAACAGGAGTAGTGGGAAAATCCTCTTCAGAAGGCTCCCAAACAGGGTTCCAAAACAAGTCGTAAAGCTCGTCCTCTGGGGCACGAGAGTTCAACGGTTGGACACTCGGAACAATAGGGAAAGTGTCACCACAAACAGGTGTCTCAAGGGTAGCAGAAGAAGGAGACCCTTGGTCACTTGGGACAGGAGACGGGATCGATGGATCCGCCAGGATGATAAAGCAACAATCCTAGACAAGCTAACGATAAAAGACCCTACTCAAAACTAAACGCAAACAAGATCTAACAAGGTGAATGTAATCGTGGCCGAATAAATTTTTACGACATTAGGACACAACTTGATCTTTTCATGTTTTAAGAGTCGAGAAAAGGGCAAAAGGTGACTCTAGTCGCCTTCGAATGTTTAATGAGCCCGAAGTGACAAATGCTCAATAGAGCCTTTTCTTTTAAGGAGTCCGAAAAGGATCAAAAAGTGACTGCTCTGGAGAAAATAGGAAAGGGGTTTACCAGACAATCCGTAAAAATGCTTATACACCTTGGCAATCGTATGAAAACCAAGGACTTTCCGTACTGCAGTCAATCTTCCCGAATGCTGTGTTATGTGCGTTACAGCTTGTAAGGTGGAAAATACGGCTTCCTATGGATCAAGGATGATAACCTAGTGGAGTCTCCCCATATATACGTGACGGTACGTGGGAGCACAAGTCCGTACTAGACCACAGTTGAATCACACAAGGAGGAATCACCCAACCTTAAAGCGAGAACAAAAGTGACTAGGTTTAACGACGCTGTAGCACGTCTCTAGCCTAGAGCTCTAGAATGTGAGCGTTATGTTCCAATGCGTTTTTAAGTTTATTCGATTTATTTTATGGTTGATCTTTGGTTAAGTTTTGATTTCAGGTCCTACCGTATGTGATCTTTCACAATTGCCTAGATGAAAGCTATATGCCAAAGAATACCATTTCGTTCGATGAATACTAACTACGAGAGGGTTGAGAATTTTCAATCAAACAAAATGAGCACAATCAATCAAACACCCTAATGCAGCTAATGGCAAATAAATAAAACTTTTTCTTTCAAGAATACAAATCAACGAAAAGTTCTATTCCATTAACTATTGAATGCAAAAGAGATTCGTTCGATTTCTTTTTCAAAGGCACAATGCACTAGAATGAATTTTGAAAGACAATAACACCGAGTAAAAGAGATAACTTCACTCAATGAGAACACAATGAAATCCCAAGATACCAAAACAGTTGTCCAAACCAAAAGAAAAGCAAAGGCTTGTACGAGCTATGTGATCTAAGCTCAAACAAGGCTAAAATGAAATCCAATCAAGAAAGAAGCAAGTCACTCGGAAATCAACCAAAAACACTTAGACAATCACTGAACAAGTGCAAAAAGCAATCGCAAAGTCGACTGGACAATCAAGAAACCCAAAACTCCTATGGAAGGCTCGACACACACGACCACTAGATGTCCTAGGGTTAAGGTGTGAAATCGGTAGAAAGAAGCAAACACCCGAAGGACGGAGGTTAAGAACCAGTCAGACAAGGATCAAACACACTCCAACAATCGAAAAGGATGTGGCAAGATACAAATCCAAGCTCAGAAAGCAGGCAAACAAGTGGACTGAAAAGGTTAACAGGCTTGGCGCGACTGTCAGGCTGTAACTCGCGCTATACAGGGATTGGCGTGGGTTGTTAGTTAGCTACAAGTGCCACTAGCGCGACTGTCAAAGTGAAAACTGCGCTAATAAAGTTTGCCAAGTCAAAAAGAAAAATAAGCGATCTAAAGCTCGGTTTACAGTATCTAGGCAAGCCAGGAAGCAAGAGGCAGCAAGAAATTCAATCCAAAAAGCTATCCAAGCAAGCAAACAAGAGAAAACCAAAGAGGCAAGACAAACTCCAAATTTTTCAGTCCGTAAACCAAACCGGAGATTGACTGAAGCGACTTTGATCTACTTCACTAATGCAAAGCAATAGTGTTTCGAAGGCTATCTGGCCATGCTTTAGACTCCGTCTAAAGTTTACAAATCGAACAACAAGCTAAAATCCCCAGCGGAGTCACCAAATTGTTGGAGAGGTAAATCCCCTCTACGGATAGAGGTGATCCCTACTAGCCCAGAACGGGTCTAGCAACAATCAAACAATGCTATCACGCAAGTCCCTAATTGCAAATAAAAGTTAGGTGATGAAGACCTACTTGGATTCCAACGCTTTAGTTTGCAGAAGAGACGTCACCCGCGCTCCTTTGCTTTGGCCGGTCACAATCCTCCACTATTTCCATGAATGGACACCTGCACACAAAGAGAACAACACAAAAACAAGCGTGAAATCTAATAAATGCAATTATACATCAGTCAGGAAGGACATAACTCAACATAAATCATCTCAACAATGAGAGTGGAACCATAATGATAGTCATCTATTATTAATAATCAACAAAGGAGAATACAACCAGCGTCCTGACGTCAAGTCCTCCTTTGGTTGGGTGCTCAGCTACACAAGTCTTGCAAATCTTGAAGGGATGAGGGACAAGCCTCTCTCTCTTTGGTGACAAGATCTCCTTACTTAGGTTAAGCCTTATGGACACAAAGAAGGCTCTTGCAACTCTAATCTCTTGATATCTTCCTTTTAGAACCAGTATTACCACCACTCTTACTAGCTTGCTCAAGGCATGGAGACAAGCTTTTATAGGTGAAAGAGGAAGGGATAAGATCAATCACAACAATAATGGATTTGGCTTCATCACTTGGAAACTTTCATGGAAGGGTGGCAAACTACTTCCCATTCAAGGAGATTCGAAGCCAAACCATCCTCACATAACATAGATTCAGTTGGTGAATGAGTTGGATAGAACTTTAAGAGGTTGATTGGTTAAAAACTTTGCCCAAATAGGTTGGCGTGATTGCGACTCTGGGACAGAGCGCTAATAGTGCACCCCTTTTATAGGATTTTCCCCATTGGCATGGGAAGAACACAGTGGCCCAGCGCTAATGTAAAAAGGGTCATTTTTAAGGGCAAGCTGCAGGAGATGTCTTCAGGGCATATGAAGCTCATGTTCAGAGGGGAATGATGCAAGTGGTTTCAAGTCTTGTCACTTCTCACAAGTCCCGGAATGCGTCCTCCAAGGTGCAGGAGAGGGGTAACAGGGACGGTGACAAACGATGACAAATTACTGTGTAACAGGCCATAATGTTTCCCACATCATCAACACGAGACAGAGAAGGATAAGATGTTTTGTGTGAGGTATCAGAGGGAGGTTGAGTATTCTGCAAAGGTCAACTTCTCTTGATCATATTGGCAGCACAACAGTGGACTTGGCAGTATTTGACATCAAATGATCAGGGGTCAAACAGGATAACCGAAACCACGGAGGTGAGTGTAAAAACAAGATGAGATGTCCCCACCTAGACACGAATGCAGACAAGTGCCATGTTCAAGAGCGACATACTGCCGACACGACAATAATTGTGGTTCCATTTTCCCCACCATTTCTGGCGAGTACCCCAGTTATTTTTGATGACAAGCTTGATGGGGATAGCATATGCTTGAGAGGCGTCATTTCAACAATATGATATCATTAAGTTTTAACGAGTCTGACAAAGGAAGAACTCAGCGTCTTTTCATGTTTAGATAGTTTGAAAAGACAACAGAAAAGGAAACTCCACAGGTGTCCTTTTTTTGTAAAGTTGTGTCGCTCGAGCCCGAAAAAGTATAAAACCATGCTCGAAAGAATTGCCCGATCATTACGACCAAGGAGTAATTTTCATGGGTAGTGACTTCGACCTGAAAAAGTAAAAAAGTGACCGAAATCACGTCATTTCGTAACCGTTAATGAGCCTAAAACGACAAGGGCCCGACGATCTTTTCGTCTTTACACGGTCAGAAAATAGCTTAAGGGCAACCGCCTCTTATTTATGTTTAACGAGTCAAGAGGAATAACTCAGCAATCTTTTCATCTTTAAACGGTCAGAAAACAGCTGAAAGCAGACCTCCATTTTTATTCTCTTTAACAAGCCAAAAAAGGAAAAAATACTCGGCAATATTTTCATATTTTACAAGTTAGAAAAGAGCTTAAAGGTGACTCTTCCTAGAGGAACGAGTGGTATAAAGGGTAGCAACTGGTTCCAGCAATGGTGGAACTACTCAAAACCTGTAATGGTCAAGAGGCTAGCTAACAAAACCACTCTTAACTGCGGTCCCTCAGGAAAGGAAAACAAGCAAGTGAAAGCATACGATCGGCCAAAGAGAGGGTGGCGATGGGATGAAAACAACCAAGGCTCATCTAACAGAATTTAGCAGATAAAGACAGCAATCACGAGATGTAAAATGGGTATGGGTTCATTTTTACACAAGCTTGAACCATGGAGAACTCTGCTTAGATTCGGTTTCATGTTTACACAAGCTTGAAACGAAAAACTATGCTTGTTATAAGTTTGCATGCCACCAGCATAATGACGCAAAATGAGGTACATGCCCCCCAAGCTTCATTGCATTCAACAAAGTGGATGGAATGAAGGTTCACTTTCGAGATCTTGGAAAGACTCGACTTGTATTTTACGAGATCTTAATCAAAAGAATCGACTTGGAAAGGGAGTTGTTTCATTTTTTAATGAGGTTGACACAGTAAAAGAACTATCCTCATAACCCTTGTTTCATTTTTTAACGAGCTTGACACAAGATCAGGAACTATGCTCGGGTACAAGCCGTTTCATTATTTTAACGAGGTTGATACAGTAGCAAAACTATCCTCGAGACTCCTTGTTTCATTTTTTAGGGAGCTCGACACAAGATCAGGAACTATGCTCCGAACTCCTTGATTCATTTGTTAACGAGCTTGACTCAAGACAAGGAACATATGCTCGAATACAAGCTATTTCATTATTTTAACGAGGTTGATACATTAGCGAAACTATCCTCGAGACTCCTTGTTTCATTTTTTAGGGAGCTTGACACAAGACGAGGAACTATGCTCCGCCCGAACTTCATCATAATGAATAGGAGGTCGGGGCTTCCAAGAGTGGCGCTCCCGATGGGAGGTCAA
>APFE030456341.1:0-26852 GCA_000404065.3 Pinus taeda | reverse complement strand
GTCATGACTGCAATGTGGACTGTGATTAGGCTGCCCTTTTGATGATAGTGTGAGGCTGGGTGCCTTTGTAATATCTGTTACCAAGGGGAACAATGAAACAGGGAGTGTTAGGAAGGGAGTGATGAAATAGGGATAGGGGTTATAGGGAGAAATTTGTTAGGGATATGGGAGGAGTTTGGGTATTTTGATGGGGTAGGGTTTGGGGTTTTGTGTTGACCAAATAGTGGAGGGATAGGGGAGAGGGCTTGGTAGTATTTTAGGGCATGGATTTTAGGAAAAATGAGAGAGAGAGGATGGGAAAAGTGATAGGTGAGGGGAAAAGGTGAGTGGAGTGAAACCTTGGCACTAACAAGACATTTTAACAACCTTAGCCATCAATTTCTTGGTGATTTCTTATGGTCGATTTTATATATTTTGGTGGTATTGAAACATCTCTATAAACACCCTATCATTGGCAAAATTTGATGAGCAAGTGATTTTAAAGAGCCTACCTCTCAATTTGATAGGCTTCACCAAAATTTGGGAGCGTTTGGGCACTTGTTTCAGCCCTTGTCTGTATGCGCCGCGTGCAAAGCCCAGTGTGCCGTGCCCTGGGTATGCGCCACGCCCTCTGTGTGCGCCACGCTCCTGGGTATATGCGCCACGCCCTCTAAAGCCGCCTCCAACTCACTCAAACGCTCACCAATGCAAACTCACGCCTTCACAACGCTTCTCCAATGCTTGTAATAGCACAATGTCTTTGGTTTTGACAAAATTTTTTATATATAGCCTTGGAAGAGATGGGTTTAATTTTTTCCTCTTCAAAAACCCATTTTTCTAATGTTTGAGTTTTGCACTTTTTCACTGACTTTAAAACACACTGATTTTCACTTTCCCTTTTGAAAGTTTTTAGCTCATGTGAATTTTTCGGCACTCTTGCAGGGATGCATCGATAGGACATTGGCCATGGAAACCCATGACTGCATCTGAAAATCACTGGCGACTTTTTTGAAAATTTGTCATAAATGACACTGTTTGACTTCTTCAAACAGAGTTTTGAAGAAGAGTCGAAGTCTATCCGCATGACGATGAGCTCTCTGAACCATAACTGTGTAAGGGCTCACTAGCCTACATGCTTTTCTGACATGTTCAAAGACCAAATTGATGAATTCCTAGACCTAGGCCTCGAAATGACCTTTGTCCTTTAACGGACCAGACCTTGACTGTCATGGACTTTGATGATTATTGACAAAAGACCTGAGCCAACAGGAGCCAGACATGAGGGGGAATGACTATCATGACCTTTCCATCAAATTATGGCATGCCCCTAGCGGAATGCAACTGGGAGAATGGAGTGGGACACCTAAACATGAAATGCATAAAGAGTTTTGATCTCTGACGAAGGACTGATCAGATCAACTCTAACAAGTCCAGCCAAGTGAAACTGAACAGGAAGCTGCCGATAAAACTCCTGCAGTGGAAAAAGTTCTTGAGAAAGAAAAATCACAAGAGCAGGAGTAGGAACGAGGAAAAAGTAGTGAACTCATTGATTCAGACATTCATATTGATTCCAAACTACTTAAAGAATGGCAACAATTTGACTCAATCATCAGTAATACTGAGAGTCTACAAGGATTTAGCACACATGAGGTGACAACTAGTCAAAAGACAGCAACTAATACAGTTCCGACTGAAGGAACTAGTGGCCCACCCATGACTCAAAAGGATGTAGAGATGATTCCAGAGAACCCATCCGATGAAATTGTTCTACATGTAGAAGAAATACCACCCTTGGATGTCTTCTACAACCCTAAGCATAGGGCTATAATAAAGAGACAAAGGAAAAAGAGAAAATTTGATCAATCTTCTCTTTTGCCTACACAGATGAAGATAACTAATGTGGTATGGAGAGAGGAAGTCAACCCTTCCAAAGATCTTACTAAACTCTCTCAGTATACTGGAGCATACACAGCAGCTACTATGGAGAAGGCATCAGAAGACAACAATTTGCTCAAAGAAAAGGATCAATCGATTATCTTGTTAGAGACACAGGTACAAGAAAAGCAGCAAAGGATAGAACAGTTAGAACAACAGTTAGTAGCACAGAAGTAGTCAAATGACCAATTAAATGAGCAATTGCTCAAAGAGAAACAGAGGATTGATCAACATGCAGTTCAGAAGCAAAAGGAGCTATCTCAAGCATTAAACAAGCTGAAGTCAATGAATGAAAAGTTGAGCAAATCAAAAGAAGAACAGATCGCTCAACTGTCACTGGAAATAGAAAGGTTCAAAGGATTTCCTCAAGTGAAAGAATTCAAATTAGAGGCTCTCCAGATCACTAAAGCACTATCTAATCAGTTGAGCTTGTTATGTCATAATATCTCTCTCATTCCTCCCTTATGTGAAATTTCCTCATCTATGATTGATAAGTCAGTTGAGACAAGACAGAAATTAGAGCAAGCAGATGAAACACTAACAGATTTTCTCTCTTGGAAAGAAACCAAGGAAGGACAAGCTGCAAGTCTACCCCAAATTCTGGAATCACATAAGGAAATCATATTCCTTGAGTGGCAATCTCAACTGATGAAAGCAGAAAGGGTGACATCAAGATGTAGATCAATGACTAGTAATCTGGTTGAATTTATTAATGATACTCTTTATTTGTCAAATTTAATTTCAGAATCTTCTCCAGCGAAAATACCATCGATGAAAGCATTGGAGTAGACATGGAAACAGGAGTTGGAAAAGAGGAAAAGATTGATCGCGGGCATTCAAACTTTAACATGGGAAACATTTTGGTTCTTCCTTGTTAAACCACATAGTCAGAGGACAACGATGAAATGCCTCACCGATGCAATCGGTTACATGATTCCCAAAATTACTGATGCCACATATACTGCCCAGTTACATTCACGCATGAGTCATCCTCCAGAACTGCAACTGATGCTCACCATATGCCAGCTCAAGCCACAAGATAGTCAACCGAAACAATGAACCAATTTAACTGACTACAAGCATGCCTATTTCGAGGATATTTTCATATATTTGTGATTTGGTTATACCAGCACACAACATTTTTATTTCATAATTTGTTAGTTTAGATAGTATTTATATACCCTTTCATGTTTTTAGAAAGGGTCCTCAAATTTTGTATGAATACCTAGATCGGAAGTTGCACTACTGTGCTTCCAATATATATTTTTTTATAAAAACTGGACTTGAAATCTGAGTTTTAATGAAGAGCACTTTTATGTGATATGCACTATTGCTTCTTGTAGAAGTATTTCCAAGTTGAAAGGCGGGATCTAAATGTGATTTATATTGGAGAGGACTCAAACACATATGGTACTACTATCTATGTTTTTGCTTCATGCTTTTATGTGGATTAGCATTTATTTATTTTGCTATTATTGATATATGTATGTGCTTTCACAACAATTATTTGACTTATCACTATTGAATGTTTAAGAGTTGTTATTTTTAATTCATATTTATGTCAATGATATATAAAGAATAGTGTAATAATGTTTTAATTATTACTTTGTTCAACTAATTGAACAAAGTAATTATCATATGAATAAATGTTTTTGTTTACAAGTAGAGTCATCTATATCCCTATTTGTCAATAAGAATCATCAAGAATTACACTAAAGAGAAAGACTTCCCGGGATAGATTAGTTATTTATATTGTTGCATTTTAGAATAAATCATCCATCATTACCATTAAATATTAGAAAATCAATTACTTATCCATCCCATTTATAAAATCATTGGGAAACTGGTCCCATTGTATCCAGTCAGAGCCACCACACCAAACAAAAAAGGAGCTGCCTTTAAGGTCTGGACCGGGTGGTTTTCCCCAATGTTGATGCAGCGATTTTTGAGGCATCAACAGGGCACAAAATAACAATAGTGGGTTTCTATGGGGCACAATAATAACAATATGGGGACTACAGGGGCACAACAATATAATAAGGGGGTTGCAATAATAACAATAATGGGGTACACTAGTAGTATAGGGACCTAACAGAATCATTAAACCATTTAGGCATTTCTTCAAACACTTTTCATGCAAACAATATGTGAACTTCCTCAAGAAATATATCCTAAATTATAGGAGTCCCAATTTTAAAAATTGAACCAGATGATTAGTGGGAGTTCCCCTCACTATGGTTCAAGTTTCAGCCTTTGGAGCTTCCCAAATCAAAAGTTATAGTAGAAATGTCAACATGACTTTTTTGAAGCATGATTTTAGGAGCATCCAGGGAGTTCAAATTCCTCTAATAATATCTCCTAAAATATTGTGACCCGAGATCTAAAGTTGGACTAGATGATCAGTTGGATTCTGCCTGAGTATTTTCCAAGTTTCAACTTCTATAATGTCCCAAAAAAAAAAACATAAATTATAGCATAAATGCCAACATGACCTATTTGATGCATGATTTTAGGAGCATTTGGGAAGCTTGACTTCCTATGATCCTATCTCCTAAAATATCATAATACAATATCTGAAAGTTAGAGAAAATGATCAATGGGATTTTCCCTTATTGTGGTCGAAGTTTTAGATTTTGGAACCTACTAGATGAAAATTTATAGTAGAAATTACAACATGGCCCATTTAAATATGCATTTAGCAAGCCCAACTTCCTCTTATCATATCTCCTAAAATATCACAAACCAAGATTTAAAAGTTGAATTAGATGATCAGCAGGATTTCCTCTCACTATGGTCCAAGTTTCAACTTTTCTAACCTCTAAGAAGAAAAATTATAGCAAAAATTCCAACATGACATGTTTAAAAAATAATTTAGGAAGCTTATCTTCCTAAACTAGTACTATTACAAAATTTAATACATATAAAAAGATATATCCAAATAGTGTAATAGCTACAACCATAATAAATTTGTTGAAGGTTAAATGCATGTATATATAAACTCGTTGATAAGAGCAATTAAATAATCATGCATGTCACTAAACCATCTATGTCAAAAATATCATTAACACATAAATAAATATTTATTTATTGTAGCCAAAAAAATACTAAAAACTCAAATAGCGTGAGCCACATTCCACCCCACCATAGCACTATTATGCTACAATATTTCTCATAGTTGGACACCCTCGAACTAGATCTTAGTTCCTCGAGGGAAAAAATAAACATAGGGATTTAGCACACAATTTTCAAACCACATTTAACATAAAAGTGAAGGCCACTCTCCTTCACACACAAGAAAAACTTAGTCTTTGTCACATAGCTTGTCACTCACAACTTTTAACTAGTCACAAGGTCTGAACTTCTCTAGGTTTTGCCAACGTTCCTCTTACCAAATCAAATTTCTGAGTGAGAGAGAGATGCATGAGAGATTAATAGACGAGAGAAAAACTAGGATCTTTAGAATCAAGAAGAAGAATCAAGAACTCCTTGATGATTTCTCCTTCTTATTTTTATAATCACACCTTGACTCTTAATCTTCCCAATCTTTTGGTAGAAGCTTCTTGAGAATACCAACCATCACATCAAAAAATAAAAATATAAAAATTATAGCATAAATTCCAACATGACCTATTTGATGCATGATTTTTGGAGCATCTGGGAAGCTTGACTTCCTATTATCTTATCTCCTAAAATATCACAGTCCAATATCTGAAAGTTAGGGAAAATGTCAATGGGATTTCCCCTCATTGTGATCAAAGTTTTAGCTTTTGGAACCTCCTAGAAGAAAAATTATAGTAGAAATTACAACATGGCCTCTTTAAAGATGCATTTAGCAAGCCCAACTTCCTCTTATCATATCACCTAAACCAAGATATGAAAGTTGTATTAGATGATCAACACGATTTCCCCTCACTATGGTCCAAGTTTCAACTTTTATAACCTCTAAGAAGAAAAATTATAGCAAAAAATTCCAACATGACATGTTTAAAAAAGAATTTAGGAAGCTTATCTTCCTCAACTAGTACTATTACAAAATTTAATACATATAAAAAGCTATAGCCAAATAGTATAATAACTACAACCATGATAAATTTGTTGAAGGTTAAATGCATGTATATATAAACTCGTTGGTAAGAGCAATTAAATAATCATGCATGTCACTAACTATCTATGTCAAAAATAGCATTAACACATAAATAAATATTTATTTATTGTAGCCAAAAAAATACTAAAAATTCAAATAGGGTGAGCCACATTCCACCCCACCATAGCACTATTATGCTACAATATTTCTCATAGTTGGACACCCTCGAGCTAGATCTTGATGCCTTGAGGGAAAAACTAAACATAGGGATTTAGCACACATTTTTCAAACCACATTTAACACGAAAGTGAAGGCCACTCTCCTTCATACACAAGAAAAACTCAGTCTTTGTCACATAGCTTGTCACTCACAACTTTTAACCAGTCACAAGGTCTGAACTTCTCTAGGTTATGCCAACATTTCTCTTGCCAAATCAAATTTCTGAGTGAGAGAGAGATGTATGAAAGAGTAATAGAAGAGAGAAAAACTATAATATTTAGAATCAAGATGAAGAACCAAGAACTCCTTGATGGTTTCTCCTTCTTATTTTTATAATCACACCTTGACCCTTCATCTTCCCAATCTTTTGTAGAAGCTTCTTGGGAATACCAACCATCACATCAAGGGAAAATAATGTTTATTCAAGCATGTCTAGGAATTCTCCCACCACCCCTTGTATATTTTCCTCCCTATTAAAGTTTCCCCTTCAGCCCTAAGGCATCATAATCTGTTGGTTGTCCATTTTCTTCAATTCTAGCATTTTTATTAATAAAATAAGAATTACACAATATAATATAGTTTGAAATCATTGCACCAATGTTGGCACCCCAACATTATATGTTCTTAATTACATTAGAAAATTTGGGGTAGTAAAAGGCGTGTCACATTTTCCTATCCATTTCTCAACATCATTCGTTATTCCCACACATTTTTTGAAATTTTTATTGTGTTGTTTTATGTGGAATTACTCTTCCCCCGTATTACTTACCTTACCTCCCTTTTACTTATTCATTTTTTGGAATTGCTCCTTCTTCTCCTTACCTCTTTTTTTCACTTAACCACTTTATGAAATTAATCCTTCTTTGCCTCCTATTGCACTTAATCAATTTCTTGTTTGTAGGAACTTTTGGTTGTGGGAGCCATCACCCTCAAAACTCCCACATTGCTTTAATACTTGGTCATTTTTTTTAATGCGGGTTGTGGAATGGCCTTTCCTTTATTTCCAAGCCTGCAATTGCATGTCACTAAAAATGTATATGTATTTATGTGATCACCAACTTACACCTTTGTGACTTACCATACAAATTTTACATTTTCCATAGTCATTTTTCATGAATGTGGGAGACCTCTCCTCACCTCACTGCATAACTTTTGTACACCTCCCAGTGATATATGTAGGAGGTATATCTCTACATGATACTTGGAAGGTATGTGTTGGACATGGATTACTAGGTAATAACTTAGCATGATGACCAGGCAAAACATGGAAATCAAAAACTACATTATGTACAAGATATGCAGCATTATATGGCTTTCTCTGGTTCACACGCAAACAATATTGGGAGGTCATTTATGTTGAAATTCACATGTAAAAAAGAATTTCTAATTATGATAATTATTTGTGATTTTTCGTATATGTTTTTCATATACTATTTACTTCATTCATTAGGCCATCAAGCAATTATACAAGTACAATGACAAAAAGACAAGAGACACCAAAAATTAGGCAAGAGGCTAGGGTAAAACCAACAAGGGGAAAACCCAACAATCCTTTCCTTATAGAATATTTAGTCAACAGGAGAAATCCAAGTCATAGATAAACTGACCAATAAGCTTTCCCAAGTGCCAAGTCATCCCTTCATAGATGTCACATGTATGTCCTTAGATGCCACATACCGTAAAGATAAGGTACTTCATACTATCCATAATCTCGATGCCTCAAAATCCTTGATCTCATAGCCTTAGAGAGCTTGTATAATCACATAGTGTTGCACTTTAGGTATTTTGTATGTCACATAGAAATGTACCACAGATGGGTCACATAACCACAACAAACGCAGTGCATCAAGAAACTCATCTACCACACAAAAATGTCCCTCAAATATCTAGATTTCTCTTCCATAGATGAAGTTCAAATTGGTTTCAAAGTGATGGAGTATAGATGCCAATATATAGTTGTTCCTTCATGCGAAGGGATGCCTCCTTTAGGCAGGCCACTTGTCTTCTAGAGGGTAGACTTGGTCAACTTGGAGACATAAAATCATATTTAAAAATTCAATTTTCTTTTTTTTAAATGGCTAAATGGGACAAGATAAAAATACCTTTTTATTTTGACTCAAATACATTTTTCTAATTATTTACAATATCATAATTATAAAGATCGAAACTAGTTATAATTTCAACACTCCCTCTCAACTAGGGAGATATTCATAATGACTCATTGAGATATTCTCAAGTTGAATATTTCTATAAGAAATGATTATCAAGATTTAGATAAGCATCATCATCAATATTACCAACATCAATCACATTGCCCTAACCCAGTCAGTACCCCTGACGTATGGCACATATACATCGTTTGGTAAACAAGCTCACTCTAGAAATATATTGGATAATGATTCCAAAATAAGATCACTCTAGAAAGAGATTATAGCAATATGTTGGGAGGCTACAACCTCTAGGACCATTTCTCTAATCTAGTTCAAAATGACACAAGGATAACATCCCTAATCAAATCACTATACAATGACACAAAGAGAATGATTGTCCTCTACCAGACCATTTTCCTATACAGATGAAAGTGACATATGTTTTACAACTCTAATCAGGTCACTATACAATGACACAAGAAAATTTCTATCCTCAGAAACATTCCTCCTAATCAGGTCGAAGTGACAGATGGACTATAGCCCTAATCAGGTCACTATACAATGACACAATAAGAATGTCAGTTCGTAAAACCTTTCTCCCTAATCAGACCTATGTACTTGACATAGGTATAACCTTCCTAATCAAGTCAAAGTACATGACACAAGAAGAATATTGTTCCATGATGTTATATAATCTATCAAACCATTCTCTACCCAAGGTCATAATGACACAGGGAGAAATTCTCCAACCAAGATCAAGATGACACAGGGATAATATCATACCAAAAATAGGGAGAATGTCCATGAAGTCTCATAACCTCTTCCTCTCAATGAGAGAGGTAATGTCCACAAGTCCAAGCTTAGTCTACAGTTATACTTCTCAAAACATTTGTTGAGAAATGGCAACAAGAAATTCGAGTTTAATTTGTCCTTGAATTAAGCTGTGAATTAAAATCAAATTCTATTCTCATAAAAACTTTTAAATAGTTAATTAAGTTTAGTTAACTTAATTATCTTAGGATTTTCGAGTCAAAAGTCTTTCTGTAGTCATGTATATGTTCTCCCTAAATTTTAGGGGTCCAGGATGAGTTTATTTGAGTTGTAATTAGATAACTTAGTTTGACTGAGTTATAGATAGTTAAACTACTTCTAATTATTTGTGGAACTAGTAGAGGTCTAGTAGAGAGTTGGTGCACTGGTGCATCCTCAGTGATACTCCAGCTAACTGAAGATTCCCTCATGAGAAACTCATGCTTGTTAGTTTAGAGAAAGACCCAGTTGAGACTAGAGTGCAGGGACAATGTATTATCAGTTGTATGATGATCTGAGTTGTATAGGTCATGCATGAAATCAGAGAAGGACCTAGTTTTTTATTGCACAGTTGAGGAAGAATTTCACAATTAAATATGGGTTGATCCTCATAGGAATTGCGCAAGGAAATAGGGGCTTGGAAGGCAACATAGATTGGCTAAGTGTTGATTAGTGCACGCTTGTGAGGCAGAGAGGTTATCATACTTGTGCATAATTTTTTCATATGAGAACAAGCTTTGTATTATCACTCAAATTTCTGATTAATACAATAGATAGTCAGGGTTTTGAGTAGTGGCTTTCCCTAGAAAATCAATTATGTTATGTGTCTTTGATTAACTTCCTCTCGTTGATTATTTTTTTCATCGATCTATTGGTTTCCATTGTTTAAATACTAGAGTATATTCTTATCTTATGTTTTAGTACATAACATGAGTTGTAAATCTACCAGAAAATCTACATGGTACCGGAGTTGAAGACAATATACTAGAGGAGATTTCCAAGTTTTGAGTTTGGGGATACATGTGAAATTCAAAATTTCAATACATACTTCAGGATCGGCAAATGAATTTCTATGGTTTGGGGTTCGAGTATGCCTTGGAAGGCAACTCGAATTATATAGCCTGGAAGGATAGGATGGAGGTTATGATGGAGGACAATGGCCTCAAGGAATTAATTGATCAAGACATTCCTAAGCCAACAACATCGAATGCACAGAATCTAGTTGAATGGAAGAAGTGTGTGGTGAAGGTGAGGCAGATAATCCTTGAGGGAGTTCGAGACCACATTATCTTGAGGCTCCATGGGAAGGAAACTTTGTAGGCTATGTGGAAAGAATTGATGGACCTATTCCAGAATAGCAGTGACCATAGGAAGTTGGCAGTGAAAGAAAAACTTCGAAAATTGAAGATGGAGAAAGGCAAGACTATTCCATAATACTTTACCAAGTTCACTCACTATTGTGATGAGCTTGGAAGTGTTGGAATAACTGTTGTAAAGGATGATATGTTGAGCCTAGCTCTCTTAGGCATTCCCAAGAGTTGGAATAGCTATTTGGACTCTGTCAGTGGGAGGGAGAAGCTACCATATTGGGAACGACTGTGGTCAGATTTGATGCAGGAGTAGATTAGAAGGAACACCAGAGATGGTTCCTCATCGAAGACTGATGATGAGGAAAATTGTGCCTTAGCAGGTAAGGCAAGGAAGGGGAAAGAGAAGGTGTCCCATTCCAAATCTGATTCTTTTCATGGAGGCAAGAAGAAATACATGTCGAAAGTTAAGTTCTTTCATTGTCATGAGCTGGGACATTTTGCTACAAATTGTTTGCTTAAGAAGTCCAAGAAGAAGTCCTCAGGAGGAGCGGTGGGTGAGGCTTTGGCCTCTCAATTCTAATTGGACTTTACTCTCATTGCATGTGTGGTGTCATCAATGATGGGTAGTGTATGGTACCTTGACAGTGGAGCTTCATTCCACATGACTGATGACAAGGAGTCATTCAGTGACCTTGAGGAGAAGGATCTCCAGATGCATATCGAGATGGGTGACAATGAGAGGTATAGTGCTACTGGATTGGGCATGGTTACTTTTTAGAGGGAGCAGGGTCCTCCTCTCAACTTGAGAGATGTTATGTATGTTGCCAGGTTGAAGAAGAACTTAGTATATGTCGCCATGTTGGAGGATAGAGTAGCAAATGAAAGGTGTTACTTGGACACATAGTCATGGGTCAGATAAAGAAGATAGGAGTTCAAGTTAAGAATCTCTATAAGTTGGAGGTAGAGGATTGTGTTGCTTTGAGCATGAAAGTAGAGAAGGTGTAGAGCCGAGACGTTGGTCAGTTGTGGCACAAGAAACTAGGTCACTTTCATTATGGGGATTTTAAAATCATGCAGCATATCTCTATTGGTCTTCCTAAAGGTACACTAGAGCAAGTTGATACATGCAAGGAGTGTACTTTGGGAAAATACACCAAGGCTTCCTTTCACGACAGAGGCAGTCGAGCAAACATGATTCTAGAGTGAGTCCATTCAGATGTGTGTGGACCATTCTTGATAGTATCCATGACCAAACACGAGAACTATGTTATATTTGTTGACGGTTTTTCTCGTAAATGCAAGATCTTTCTCATGCAAAAGAAGGATCAAACTTTCACAAAGTTTTGTGAATTTAAAGCATTGCTTGAGAAAGAGTCTGGCAAGAAGGTTAAAGCTCTAAGGAGAGATAACAGTGGTGAATATGTCTAAAATGTGTTTAAGAACTTCTGTGTAGAAGAATGAGAGTTGATGACACCCCATAACCCACAGCAGAATGGGGTGGATGAGATGAAGAACAGAAGAATTAAAGGGGCAACACAGGCAATGTTGCATGATCAGGGCCTACCACTACAATTGTGGGCAAGGGCATGCAACACAACTATTTATTTGCATAACAGAAGCCTACATCAGATACCTGGGATGAAAATACCAGAGGAGGCTTTCTTCGGTAAGAGACTAGATGTTGGTCACTTCAGGATTTTTGGGTCATCAGTATATTTCCATGCGACCAAAGATGCACAAAAGAAACTTGAGTTGACAACAGAGTTGGGGATATTTGTGAGGTACACTGATATACCTCACAACTATTAGGTGTACTTTCCAACCATGAGAATGATAGTGGTCCGCAAGGATGTCAGATTCGATGAGGAGAAGGCCATGTGAGTTTCCCTTAAGAGGGAGCTTCAACTACGTGCGATTGATGATATTTTAGCTCCTAAGGTTAGAGTCTCAGATTGATGTGGAGCAGTCACATGAAAAGGATACAGGAGTGGAGGCAACCACTCAAGAAGAGTCTTCCAAAGATGGGAGAAAGTGCACCAGAGAGGCTGACAGGTTATTGCATGATGCATGGGAGAATGTGGGAGCACCTGCATGTCAATGCATGTAGAGGAGGTCACCTGAGAGGTACACTGGATACATGGCTCTTGTGAGTGGATGTGTTGAGACAGAGCCATCTTCCTTTGAGGAGACAATGCAACAACCGGTTTCGGTTGATGCCATGGTAGATGAGTATGACTCCATAGTTCATAATAGTGTTCAGGATGTGGTCCCGAGACCGGAGGAAAAGTCAGTGGTGAGCTCTCGATGACTTTACAAGGTAAAGCAAGTTGTAGATGGTAGTGTGTAGAAGCATAAAGATAGGTTTGTGGCCCGTGGCTTTTCACGGTAGAGGGGATTGTCTATGATGAGACCTTTACTCTTGTTGTAAGGTACTCATCGATCATATCCATGTTGGCACTATCAGTTCAAATGGGTTGGAAGATACATTAGATGGATGTAAAGACAACCTTCCTTAATGGCATAATTGAGGAAGAGGTGTACATAGAGAAGCCTTAAGGTTTTGATACCTTCAAGTGTGAGTCGCATGTGGGCGGCTCAAGAGAGTGTTGTATGGTCTGAAGCAAGCACCCCGTGATTGGTACACCATGATCGATAGGTACTTCACTGGGTTGCGCTTCACCAAGAGTGAAGCAGATATGAAGTTGTACCACATAGTGGTGGAAGGTAAATTATTGATCATTGTGTTATATTTCAATGATTTGATTTTGATAGGTGATGATCAACTTATCAAGTCTTGTAAGGAGGATCTTGCAAGAGAGTTTGAGATGAAGGACATGGGGCTCATGCATTACTTTATGGGCATGGAATTATGGTAGGGTGATGGGGAATTGTTTGTGTCTCAGGGAAAGTATGCCAATGAGATACTCAGGAGGTTTCACATGGAGAGAAGCAAACCCATGGAGACTCCTCTAACATATAACTAGAGGAAGGAGGATGCTACCTCAGGGGAAGTAGTGGAAGCTATTGTTTATAGGCAACTTGTAGGTTCACTCATGTATTTGGTGAAAATGTAGCCGAACATGTGCTATGTAGTTAACCAACTTATTCAAGTGATGCTTGGGCCTACCAAGATGTATTGGAAGGCAGAAAAGCATGTGTTGAGATACCTCAAGGGCACTACTCAGTATGGATTATGGTAAAAACAGATAGAGGGAGTGAAGATTTTGGGCTTCATTGATGTAGATTGGGCAGAGAGTCCATCCAATAGGAAGAGCACATCAGAAGGGATCTTCAGTATTGGATCAACAACAGTTTCTTGGTACATTAGGAAACAGAGATCGATTGCACTCAGTTCAACAGAGGAAGAGTACATGGTTGCAATTCAGGTAACATGTGATGCCATATGGATGAGGAAGATTCTGGTTGGTTTTTTTGTCAGTAGATGGATCCAGCTGTGATTTACTGCGATAATCAGAGTTGTATCAAACTCTCTGAAAATCCAATTTTTCATGATTGGTCCAGGCATATAGATATTAAATATCATCATCTTCGATATTGTGTATTGAGGTGGATTATGTTGTTGGAGTACATTCCCATGGAGGAGCAAGACACTGACATTTTGACAAAGGAATTGTCAAGATGTAAATTCAAGCTTCACAGAGACAGGACCGGGTTGTTGATAATCCTTTTCTTGTTGAGAGGGAGTGTTGAGAAATGGAAATAAGAAATTCCAGTTTAATTTGTCCTTGAATTATACTATGAATTAAAATCAAATTATATTCTCATAACAACTTGTAAATAGTTAATTAAGTTTAATCAACTTGATTAGCTTAGGAATTTCGAGTTGGAAGTCTTTATGTAGTCATGTATATGTTCTCCCTAAATTTTGGGGGTCCGGGATGAGTATATTTGAGTTGTAATTAGATAACTCATTTTGACTGAGTTATAGACAGTTAAACTAGTTCTTGTTGAGATTGCAACAAGATGATGGAGCTTAGTGAAAAGAGTCGCCTTCACTAAGTGGACCTGCATGCTATTTTTGGCGCAAGTCTATTTTTAGACTATGTCTATTTTTAGACATATGGATCATGTCTATGGATTGTAGGTTGTTGTTTGATAATTGATCAAGTTGGAAAAAATAGATGGACTTCTATTTTTAGATCACAGCGGAGTGACTGCTCAGTCTAAATATAGAACAGTCAAATATTATTAGCTCATAATAATATTTAGACTATAAACTTTGTCTTGTTCTCTTGGAGCACTTCAGGATGAGCTACGGATGTGGTACATGCAGATCCCAGAAGGAAATACGTGGTTACCTATGGGATGACTAATATTTGCATGCAGGACTTCAGTTAGAACTCAAGTGAGTTGAGTTTAGTGGACTGGAGGTGCAGTTGATGGAGTTGTGTTCAGTTTAGCTTTGTTAAACTGGTTGTATTTAGTCTAACTGGCAAATAGACTAGAGATGAGTTGGGTGAATTAGTTATTAATTAATTCACAAGTTATTAACTCATAATACAACTAATGAATACATCAGTTAACTCAGTTGCATGTCAGTGCATGTTCAGTTCAGCAGGGACAGGTGTTAGAGAATCAGATTGCTATCAGTTGTGACTATAGTTGTGCATCAGATCTTGCACAATCAAGGGATTGAGTATGCCAATGAGTTTGCCCACGTATTTGCCCACATTGTAGCTTGTGCTCACGTGATTTTGCCAAGTAAATACGTTGTTGCCTTGGAATTATCATCAGTTCTTGAGCAGGTATTGAGCAGCGGAGGCAGGCAAGCAGCGAAGGAGATTTGAGCCAGTGATTGATTCAGATCTGAGCTGTATTGTGTGTAACAGAGGTGGAGATACTTGTGAGAAGTATTATGCTGTGTAATGTTACATGACTCAATCATTAATATACAGATAGTTGGGGTTTTTAGCGAGATGCTTTCCCCGGGATACATACTGTGTTAATGTGTGAATGCTCTTGATGTTTTATTGTTATTGATGCTGCTATATTGATGATCAACGTAGAGGAGCTTATGTATTGTGTATGTTTTCCGCAATAGTACATGATCAGGATAATCTCCATTGAATATGTGTTAAATTATTCAAAATTTCTACAGTTCTAATTGTTTGTGGAATTAGTAGAGGTCTATTGCGAGTTGGTGCACTGGTGCATCCTCAGTGTTACTCTAGCTAACTGAATATTCCCTCATGAGAAACTCATGTATGTCAGTTCAGAGAAAGACCTAGTTGAGACTAGAGTGCAAGGACCATGTACTATCAGTTGTATGATGATCTGAGTTGTACATGTCACACATGAAATCAAAGAAGGACATAGTTTTGGATTGTGCAGTTATGGAGGAAGGATTTCCCAATTAAATATGGGTTGATACTCACAAGAATGGTAAAAGGAAATAGGGACTTGGCAAGCAGCATAAATTGGCTAAGTGTTGGTTAGTGCGGGCTTGTGAGGCAGAGAGTTGATCATACTTGTGAAGAAATTGTTCTTATGAGAACAAGCTTTGTATTATCACTCAGATTTCTGATTAATGTAATAGATAGTCGGGGTTTTGAGCAGTGGATTTCCCCAAAGAAACAATTGCATTATGTATCTTTGATTATATTCCTCTTTCCAATTATTTTTATCATTGATCTATTGGTTTCCGATATTTAAAGAGTAGAGTAGATTATTGTATTGTGTTTTAGTACATTACATGAGTTGGGAATCTACAGGAAAATCTACAACATCCATGATGAATTGTACCATGTTTGTAACATTTGTTGAGAAACACATCTTGGCTCGACCATATACTGTTATGTTTCCTTCACTAGATTATAAAATGATTTATGGATAGCCAAACATGATGCTACCTCTCACATCAATAGTCCATCATCTAGGAACCTGAATTTAGCTTTCTCTGAGGTCATAATAGGGCTTTCTGACAACTTCCTCTAAAGGAAATACCTTCTCTCTAGTTGATCCCTCTATAATATGAGTCATTCTTCTTTCATCGCATTTAATTCATATTGGATGATCAATTGAGGCAAACCTCTTATCAATATCATCTCCCTCTTTCTGGGAGAACCTTCTCAAATCTTGCTTCCATGCTCCCATCTATTGCATGTTAGATCTTGACTTCTCTTAGGCACAATTACTCTAAATTGCTTGCTCCCTCTAAACTTATTTCTACACATTGGGAAAATCCTAGTGGTTTTCCTCATTCTTCTAGTTCTTCCATCTCCTTCATCTGCTACCAAGGCTTAGGTGGCCCTTGTCATCAAACTGTAATCCTCACTAGGAGGTCATGAAAGAACAAATACAAATAATAAAAGTACATAGATAAGAGATTGTCAAAGGTAAAGACAATAGCAATAGTAATAATCAATGAAAGAATATATATAATGCTTATCTTTTAACAAAAGTCAACTCCCTCCCACTCTTGGACTTCTTGCATTTGTCTTGCAACTTCATCATCCTTGTCCTCAGCATCAACAGGATGTCACATCTGTCATTTCCAAGGGCTAGGGCTTCTTCTTTCAGTAGAAATGATCATTTCTAGGTATTTTTCTACAAATCCTAATGTTTTCTTGTTCAAACCCTTAATTTCCTTCCATAAATCCAAGGATTTGAAAATTTTAAGGAGATGAGATATTCCTAGTGTTCTTGACATAATTATGGTTCATAATTACCCAATCAAAGAGAGGACATATTACATCGTATTTGTATCTTATATTATTCAATTAGTCCTTGAATATAATTAAGGGTTTCAAGGGTGTCTAACTTGATGATTCTTCTTGAATATTTTCCACTATCTGGATCCTTGAGCTTTATAAATTCTTCATTATCTGAATTGGTTGACCCTTAGGCTTTACTATCTTTGGATTTCATAAAAGCAATGGCGTGAATTTCCAGAGGCACTTCGATTCTTATAGAGGTTGAATATAATGGATTATTATAGGTCGAATCATAACAAGAGTACACAAGACCTGGCCATTTTTAAAGGTGATTTCTTATGGGCCTTAAACATGTCACTTTTATTCAGAGATCAAAAGGTTCATACTAGACTTCTTTTACATAAATATACTAGCTTATATTTGTCCATCATATCATAGGATAAGGCTTAGTCTTTATACATAAAAATAGGATCTTCATGATAGATACATAATCATATTTATTTAGATCTCCACAAGGGTATAGAGGGTCAAATTATTCCAAGTAATTGACAAGCTCAGATGCCATGAAACAAAGATAATTCAGATGTCATCCATATACTTGGACTTCTGGTTATACCTTAGAGAACAAGGCTTGAAAATTTTCTTCATAGCTCAGACGGGTACATTGACTTCAAACACCTATCACATACCAGATGAATGTTATAAGCCTTGGACCAAGCTCAAAATCATGCTTAGGAAAACATCTACTTCAAAAGTGAATCTCGAACTATCCGTAAACTTGTCAAGAAAATTGGACGTCTCTTTAGTTCAGATCATGATTTAGAGATATAAATTCGGATAGTTTCTCACAAATATACAATGATACCATTATACAGGGAGGTCAAATATTTGATCTACCACATGGAATCGACCCTACTTACATGGGGATTATAGTCAAGCACATGTTCATGTATCATTATTAAGTAGAATTGGCTTCAATAAGAGGAAAATGCTTTTTCGTAAATTCAATAAGCTTGGACTTTGAGGCATAGTCATGAATTCATCACAATTTTACAAATGTTCGATTCTTAACATAATTCCACAGAGACTCAGATTTGTTACAGAGTTATCCATTGTACATATATTTAGATCATCATTAGATAGTTTTAGATTACTTTAGAGGTGACTCGAATCACAAAGAGGATTTATTACCAGTAAGCTTTCCCAACTACCAAGTCATCCCTCCATAGATTTGTTCACAATATATCACATGCATGTCCTTAGATGCTACATAGCATAAATATAAGATACTTCATACTATCCATAATCTCGCTATCTCAAAGTCCTTGATCTTGTTGCCTCGGAGAGCTTGGATAATTACAAAGTGTTGTGCCTCAAGAAGTTCATATGTCACATAGAAATGTACCACAGATGGCTCACATAACCATAGGAAAGTAGTGCATCAGGAAGCTCTTCTACCACACTTAAATGTGCCTCAAATATTTGAATTTCTCTTCCATAGATGAAGTTCGAATTGGTTTCCAAGTGACGGAGTATAGATGCCAATATATAGTTGTTCGTTCATGCAAAAGGACATGTCCTTTGGGAAGGATGACTTGTCTTTCTGAGGGCCAACTTGGAGACACAACATCATACTTAAAAATTCAATTTTCTTTCTTTTAAATGTCCAAATGGAAGATGATAAAATAACTTTTTCTTTTGACTCAAATACATTCTTTTGTTTACTACTTACAATATCATAATTATGAAGACCGAACCTAGTTACAATTTCAACAATTTATAAACATAGTATGAGTACTCTCTCATATTGCATGTGGTATAAATAGGGAAAATATACAAATAAAGGGCTGAAATTTACTTGATAACAGATCAACAATTGTTGAGTCCTTATTTTCTAGATGTAGATAACAACCAAAGAGTTTGATAGAGGCAAGTTTTCCCTTTCCAAATTTTTTGAATTAACTTACTCGAGTTTCTACATCATCTTTTCTTTTACTCGTCTCTTTCCATTAAATTTTCTTTGTATGCTTTGCAATAGGAGAATTTAGGACTTATCAACTCTTTGCCAATTCTTCCAAGCATTTCCCATGATATTCCAAGTCTAAAGGGGAAAAATCTTTGCTCATAAAAAGTAAATGCGGTATTATTTTAGTTTAGTTACTTGTCATTGAGACCTTGTTGAGGTTGTTTTACACGTGGTTAAACTTGTTATATTTGGGATATTATTATTAATTCCCCCCACAAAGAAATAATCAAGTTTCATCTTATTTTTGTGAATCTGTGTGGTAGATGTATAAATGGATTCTTGAGCATACAAAGCTTCACAAAACTTTTTGATATTACAGAGTAGTCCTTTAAAACTTTCAGATTATATGTACATTATATTTTCCTTTCATCTTGCAAAGTCATAGTTGATCCTAAATTCACATATTTTTAAGAGGAACGCAAAATATTTGTTGGTAGCAAAACATGTAGATAAAATCTTTTGCAGTTATAATTATTCCCTTTTTTTTCCATGAATAAGATGATGTGTTTAACAAGTAATGTGGTAAATGGGAGATTTATTTCAAGAATATATGGATTTTATTATCTAGCACTAACCCATTCCATTCATATGATCATGCAAATAATCTTTCATTTATCAAGAGAGGAGTGACAACTCTACAAAAACGAGGAGAGTCTTGTTCCCCACAATATTTCCTCTCAATGTTGGTCATTTTCCCTTGATAGAAAAAGTGATCAACATGTTAGGAAACCATACTGGGAAAAGATTCATCTTCAAGAAGTATTATGCTTTTTAGGATCATATATTATTGAGAAATTAGGAGTTGTTTGGTTCAGGTCTTAAAAAGAGATTTGGTTGATTTCTGGTATATATATTTTTAAGATGAGTTGGGTTCTTGATGTAGAAATTTCTTGTAGATTCAAACTGAAGATTGTAATATGCTAAAAAAATTTACTTGAATCTACTCTACTCATCAACGGAAATAATAATTGATCAATGAAATCACGAAGCAAGAAAAGGAATAATTCAATCACACATAAAACAATATTTTCTAGGGAAAGCCACAGCTAAAAACCCATGTTATCTATATATTTCATTAATCGGAAAAATTGAGAAGAGTACAATGCTTTTCTCAAGCCCTAACAAACTCTACACTATCACAATCTATCTCGTTGCTTCATAAACAAGATCCAGCCAATACTTAGCCAAATCTGCTACCTACCAAGCTCCTATTTCCTTGTGTAGTTTCCTAGGTAATTAGCCCATATTTAATTGGGAAATTCCCCATCCTTAACTACACAATCCATCATAGGCCTTCCTTTAATTGCATGCACCACCTGTACAATTCCAATGATTATACAATGGATAGTACATTGTCCTTGAACTCCAATATCAACCGGGTCTTTCTCTTATTTCACATGCATGAGTTAATTATGACTGAATCTTCAGTTTACTAGTTGAGTGTTGGTTACACCCCACTACTGCATGTTACACCCCACTATTGGATCTCCCACTAATTCTTCCATCAATTGGAACTAGTTTAATTGAATTTAACTTAGTTAAACTGAATTAAATAATTACAACTCAAAAGAACAAAACCTAGGCCCCTAAAATTTACGAACCACTCTACATGACTCTAGATAGACTCCCAACTCGAATTTACTAAGCCAAATAAGCTAAATTAACTTAGTTAACTATGACAAGTTGCTACGAGAATTATAATTACAATTTAATTCCTAAATTAATTCAAGGACAAAATTAAATTAGGATTTTCTTGTTGCTATTTTCAACACTCCCCCTCAACAAGAAAGGGACTATATGTTACCCCGATCTTGCCTCTGTGAAACTCGAATTTTCATTTTGACAATGCCTTTTCCAAAATATCTACATCTTTCTCCTCTGTAGGAATGTACTCTAGCAACATGAGTCTCCTCTGCACACAATCTCTTGATGGTGATACTAGAATTCGACATGCTTGGACCGACCATGAAAAACTAGATTCTCATAGATTTTGATACAACTCTGGTTGTCACAGTAAATCACAGTAGGATCCATCTGTTGACCAAATACCCCAACAAGGATCTTCGTCATCCAGATAGCCTCACAAGTTTCTTAACTAGCATCCATGTACTCTACTTCTACTGAACTGAGTGCAACTGATCTTTACTTCTTGTTGTACCAAGAAATTGTTGTTGAACAAATACTGAAGATTCCCCCTAATGTGCTCTTTCTTTCAGATGAACTCCCTACCCAATATTCATCTATGAAGCCTTGAAGCTTCACTACTTCTATCAGTTTGTACCAAAGGCCAAACTGAGTGGTGCCTATGAGGTATCTCAACACATGTTTAACTGCCTTCCAATACATTTTGGTCAGCTTAACCATGGCTTGACTAAGATTCTTTACTGCAAAACACATGTTCGGTCATGTGTTCACCAAATACATAAGTGAACCCACAAGCTATCTATAAATAGTAGCCTCCACTACTCCACCTGAAGTAGCATCCTCCTTCCTCCAGTTACCTAATAGAGGAGTCCCCATGGGTTTGTGTTTCTCCATGTGGAACTTCTTGAGTATCTCGTTGGCATACTTACCTTGAGAGACAAACAATTCTTCATCTCCTTGCCACACTTCCTGTTAGAAAATTATATATTAGAGAGAAATGGAACACATAAAATATTACACAAACACAAAAACATAAAAAGCATAAAACAAGAGAGACACAAATATACTTGGTTCACCTAATTTAGGCTACGTCCATGGAGAAACATCCAATCCTTACTTTTTATTATCCAACAAAATGAAGAGATAAATCTTACAATAGGTCTGCTATAATTTCTTCTTCACTCTTACACAGTCACCTTCTTTTTCTTGCTTAGAATATACATATTCGTAGCCATAATAAAATTCCTTGATATATAGCGAGGGGTTGCCTTCTAGGGAAAAAAACCCTAAATTAAACATCACTTCTACTGTTAGATAATCTGCCTAATGAATGGCTCAGGTTGACTATGAAACTACAATATTTTACAAGGCAATTTTACATCTATTTTTAGCTTTGAGGGTGTTTCCCCTAAACTCTTCCAGGGGGCTCATAAAATCGTCGTCGTCCCCCTCCGGGAACCCCCCTGATGGCAATCAAATGGGTGGTGTTGTCGCCCCATTACGAACTTGGGTCCAAAGCGACAATACCTCATAATAAAGAAGATAAGCAGACTCCACACCCAACAATCTCCCAATTAGGGATTGCTTATAGCAACTCCACTGCTACTTCATTTTCTGGACAATGTTTCCACTGTGGACCTTTTTGTTTCTCATCTTCATCACCATACTTGAAGACCAATTGAAACTGAACATAATATCAGTTTCTCCCTAGTTACAACTTTTGCTAACATATCTACAAGATTCTAGCTAATGTGTATCTTTTCCAACTTCAACTATCCATCTTCCAACACTGACCATATGAAATGGTACTTGACTTGTATATGTTTAGTCTTGAAATGAAATTTTTAGTTCTTTGCAAGATGAATGGAACTCTGGCTATCACTGTATAGCCTACCCATGTCCTCCTTCTTACCTAATTCATCCTTAAACATTTGTAAACAAATCATTTCTGTAGCAACAACATACTTTTCTTCCATTGTTGAAAGTGCAACAACACTCTGCATTTTTGAAACCCAACTGACAATTGTTCCAACTACAGTAAACACATACCTTGGGGTGCTCCTCTTGTTATCCCTATCAACTGCCATATCTGCATCAACATATCCCTATAAGGTAACATTTGAATCACCAAATCATAATGCTTGATTTGTGGTACCTATCAAATACCTAAGAATCCACTTCACTACCATCCAATGTTATTTTCCTGGATTGTTCATGTACCTGCTTGCAACTCCCACTGCATGTGCAATATTAGGCCTTGTGCAAACCATTGCATACATTAAGCTTCCAATTGTTGATGCACATAGAATTTTAGAGATATAATCCATCTCTTCCTGAGTCTTGGGACACATCTCCTTACTTAGTTTGAAATGGCTAGCCAAAGGTATAATAATTGTTTTTCATTTTGCATATTAAATATTTCCAACACCTTTTGTATGTACTCACTCTAAGACAATGTTAATTTGTGATTTTTCCTGTCTCTAGTTATTCTCATACCAAGGATTTGTTTTGCAACACCTAAATCCTTCACTACAAATGAATTTGCCAATTTTCCTTTGAGCACATTTATTTACTGCATGTTAGACCTTGCAACAAGCATGTCATCTACATACAATAACAATATAATATAGCTTCCATAATTTTTCCTTTTTAGATAAACACAATGATCATAGTGACATCTAGTATAACCTTGTTCAGACATAAACATGACAAATTTTAGATACCACTGCCTTGGAGCCTATTTTAATCCATACAAGCTCTTCTTCAACCTACACACTATTTTCTCCTTCCATTTGACCTCATATCCTTGTGGCTTTTGCATATAGACCTCTTCCTCCAAATCCCCATGGAGAACAATCATATTTACATCTAACTACTCAAGATGCAAATCTTTTGTTGCTACTAGACTTAAAATAGTTTTGATTGAATCCATTTTCACAACATGACAAAATATTTCATCAAATTATATACCTTTCTTCTGTGGAAACCCCTTCACCACAAGTTTAGCTTTATACCTTTTTCTACCTCCATCTTCTTCCTTCAACCTATAAACCCATTTATTCTGAAATGTTATTTTACCTGCAGGCTACCTGACTAAGTCCCAAGTCTAGTTATGTAACAAGGAGTCCATCTCTTCTTTCATGGCTAGCGCCCACTTCTTCATGGTTTCTACCTGCATTACTTCTTCATAACATTCTGGTTCACTAAAATCAGTCAACAATACATAATATAATGAAGGAGAGTATCATTCAAGGGGTCTACTTATCCTAGTAGATCTTCTAACACCACTTTCAAGTGTTTGAGGTGCCTTTTGTTGTTATGGTTGTTTTTGTTGTTATTGTGGATGTTGATCATTATTATTTTCAGACACCTTTACTTTTTCTATGATCTCATCAAGCACTGTGTACTCTCTTTTTTCTTTTTCCTATTTCTTTTCCTGCATTTGATCCTTATACAAGACCCTTTCATTGAATATGACATCTCTACTCCTAATGATTTTGTGATTTTCATAATCATAAAAATGACAACCAAAATCATTAACACCATATCCAATAAAGGTACCTTTCTTTGATTTTTCCTCAAGCTTTGTTCTATTTTATTTATTAATGTGGACAAAGGCTTCACAATAGAAAGTCTTTAAAAATGAGTAGTTTACCTTTTTACATGTCCATAACTCCTCTGGAATACCACCATCCAAGGAACTTGAAGACCCTCTGTTTATTAGATAGACAAGAGTATCTATAGCATCTGCCTAAAATTGTAAAGGAAATCCTACATGAAATCTCATGCTCCATGATTGTCTTGTTCATCCTTTCTAACACACCATTTTCGTGTGGTGTCCCTGGAGCTATCTTTTCTCTGTGAATTATGTGCTCTGAATAGTACTTATAAAATTCTTTGTTTTAATATTCACCTCCATTGTTTGATTTGAGACACTTCAAAATCTTTCCTGTCTCATTCTCAACCAAAGCTTTCCATTTCTTGAAAGTATCCAATACATCAGATTTATTTCGAATAAGAGCCACTGAGAGATGATACATGAGTGGGTCCTGATACATATGTATGCACAAGCTATAATTTTTCGCTCTTCTTTTCTTTCCCAACTATGAGAAATTTGACTCTCTTATGTTTTCCATAAACACAATTCTCACATAAATCCAAATCAACATGCTTCAAACCTAGTAACAAATTTCTTGAGTGAAGAATCTGCATCCCCTTCTCACTCATGTACTGGAGCCTATGATGCCACAATGTTGTATCTTCTCCTGTGGAGGTTAAATCATTAACAAAAATAGAAATATCATTGCGTAAATACATTGTACCAACTTTTTCTCCTTTTATTATTACTAAGTATCCTTTAGTGACCTTCCAGGTTTTATCTGTAAAAGTAGTTACACAGCTTTCACCTCCCAATTACCCTGCTGAAATTATATTTTTCTTCAAATCTCGAACATTCCTTACCTCCTTCAATAGTCGTTGGTTTCCATTCTATTGTTTTATGAAAACTTTACCCATTCCAATGATTTTACAGGGTTTATCATCACCCAGACGAACCTGTCCAAAATCTCCTTGAAAATGTTATGAAACCAGCTCAAGAAAAGATAGAAAAGATAGATCAACGCCTTAGAATTCAGCCTCTTCGAGGGGGCAACCTCCTTTACATTACATAAATGAACAATTCTTTGGTGATAAAAATGACAAAACCTCCTTTCTATATATAGGAGTCTAAGGAGTCACAATATAACCCAACCGACCTAATAATAATAATATAAAGCCACAAAAATAACAATAGAGGGATTCTATGGGGCACAGTAATAAAAATATGGGGGCAATAGGGTGTTGTGGTCACCAACAACCCCCCTCTTTTGTTTGGTATTTGCAATAACACCAAGCAAATAAGGGACCCTTAGTAAAAAATTCAAACAAACATCCCCATGAACATTTTTGTTTTTCCTTAGAATCTTATCGTAGCAAAGCAAAGGAAACACTTCTTTTATGAGCATAATGAACCACGAAGAAGCGATGCTAAATTCATCACATCGCATTTACCATAAGCGCTCTTAAATGAAAATCTTAAGAAATCCCCGACGGCCGATGTGCAACATCGCATATCGCAGCAATCGCGTAGAGCAGAACACAATGACTAACATCTGCGATCTGCGATTTGCGATCTGTGATCCACAATCCGCGATCTGCGATCTGCAATGATCCGATATTGCGATACCACAGTACTATAACACAAATTTGCGATCTACGATCTGCGATGAGCGCGAATTTTTCTCAGCACAACATTCAAGAAAAGTTGTCCATTAATCAGAATTAAGCGCACGCCTGTGAAAAAGAAATTAATGGTTGTACGAATGGCTGCTTTTCGTTTTTTCGAAGAGTCAGTTCACTTTGAATGTCATGATTATACACACGCAAGATCCAAAGCTTTCATATCAATCTTTATTTTCAATTACTCTTTTCCTTTACGCAAACTATAAAACAGGAGATAACATGGAGCAATTTTTGCAGGAAACATCTAAGGAAAATGGGAAAGCACCGATGCTCGGAGAACACAGAAGAGACCTCTTCAGAAGCAGGAACCACATACGATAGGACTACAGATTCCAGAGTATCACTCAGCAGATTCTAACGACCGATAGGTCGTCTGAAGCTCAGAATCAAAGGCACACAAAAGCAACATGATTACAAAGATACCTGAAGCTTACACGCCAAAAAAGCCCGGAATGAAGAACGAAGGCAGTTTTTAATCCAGAGAATTGCTCGGAAAGTAAAGCCTTCTTACTCATCAAGTCATTCGCAAAGACAGAAACCGAAATAGCAAAAGCAGAACTAGTTTGAGGGAAATTTGGGTTATTACCAAGTATACACTCAGTCAGCGGGAGATTCTCTAAAATATCTGATAGTTTACCAAAAAGTGGTGCCAGCCCTTGTTAGTGCTATTTTTATAGCACACACGAAAGGGAAAGGCAACCAACCGACTCTTCTCAGACGAATGTTGCACACTTACAGCAC
>APFE030456333.1:0-13561 GCA_000404065.3 Pinus taeda | reverse complement strand
TACAACAATTTACATTAATGAGATTCATAACCAGCGTTGTATATCATGTGAAATTAATTAATATTTTTACAAATACATCATTAATTAATACTGTATTACAACAATTTACATTAATGAGATTCATAACCAGCATTGTATATCATGTGAAATTAATTAATATCTTTACAGGATTGTATATCATGTGAAATTAATTAATATTTTTACAAATACATCTACTGATAACTAGCTATGATGAGAGAGCTTTCCTAATCAATGGACAACGTTAATTTCTGGCTCCGTCGTTATTGTTAACATCATTATTAGATAAGTTTAAATAATAATAAAAAAAAAATATAAATCATTTTATGTGTATATATATTAACATATTCTGTTTGGTAGAGTTTGATCTTGCATAGAAGTTGTTCACCAAAAAAATGAAATATACATACCTACTTATACACAAAACACACAGGAACATTGATACCTCTATATGCATAAATGAGCATCTAAATACTTTAGTCCTTTGAGGTATGCATTTTACATCTAGATTAAACATACTACATTTTGAGTTTGAAATTGATAGATTATTTTACTTTTTAATGTTGATTTCAGTTTAAAAGATTATATGTATTTTTAAAATTAAACCAATTGTCAAACAATTGATCGCCTTATTTTTCATTAAATTCTAAAATATTTTAAAAATTTGCAAAGCTATCGTCTAAACATATAGATTAATCGAGCAAATCATTTCTTAGTTGTTCAAATAGAACTTCAAATATTACACAGACTTAACCATAAATATCTATTTATGGAATTTTGATGTAAAATTGGAAAGTTCCACTGACATTAATAAAATGCACATTTAAAAATTTATTTTAATATTTTGTTTTTAAAAAAATACACTCTTATAAATTATTCAATAATTTCTAATTAAATAGTTTTATGTGATTGTACCCTTCGAACATGAACATTTCTTTGAGAGTGAAACATGGTGGATAAACAAGTACCCATATTTGAAATGGACACGTTATATAATACGTGTCATGCTGCATGTCGTTCGAATAGTAAAGCTTATCCAATAGAACATACCTCAGAGTACCAGAGGAACCTATATCTATATATGCTCAATGGAGCACATCATGTTATCAACCAGTGAAAAGGGTGATCCCAAAGTAATAGGTAGTTAATTATCTGGTAGGAAAAATGAGTTCGGATGACGCTCCCATGTCAGAAGAAGCTCAAATGAAGCTCAAACGTGGAGCCATGAAAGGAGGGCTCAGCATCGCAGAGGTTTGTTTTGCATTTGGTATTATTTTACCTATGTTTCTGTTTATTGTTAAATGTGATCCAATCTTATTGCCAGGTCTAAAGACTGGGCAATAAATGTTATTCAGACATATGTCTCTTGCAATGGGCATGAGCCAGAGCAACATCAGGTAATAACCATTTAAAATATTTTAACAATCTTGAAATATATGTTTTACTTCGAACTAAAATTTTTGTAATGAATTACACATTGAACGAACTATTTCAGTTCCATTTCAAATCCCATTTCAAATCGGACAGTATACAATCCATTTGTGTTGTCCTTGCAGACCTCGGCAGGGACTACCGCCACGACAGTGGCTCCTTGTTACTCTATTATAATAAGTTTTTATAGATGGAGGATTGCAGTTTATTAAGTTTTATAGATTGAGAATTAGAGTTTCTTAAATAATAATTGATAGTGGTTTTTAACAATGGCATATTGTGTTAATTGTATGCGTGAGCAATTTATTTTTAGTATTGTCAGTATTACTTTGGATTTCAGTATTTTCAATATTACTTTGGTATTGTGGTGTAATCTTTCATGGTAATGATCAAAAACATTTTGTCTTTAAATTAAATTTATTATATGGTGTAATTTTTATGGTAATGACTAAAAACATTTTGTCTTCAAATTAAATTTATTGTGTTATTGTTGATATTTTTTCTTTTTCTTTTTTTAGATGGAAAAAAATTTATATTTCAAAGAGGAAATATACATATTACAATCTCATTGGGACTTGAAAAGACAAATGAGCTAACACGAAACATTGTTCATCAAGGCATATATGCCCTTTCCTTGTTCTCAATCTATACAAGTCTTACAAAAAAACAAAAACAAAAAACTAATTATCCACCTATTAAAAAAAAAACAATAACGACAACAACAACTAAGTCCGTATATACTCTAGAAAACAACATAACGTTTCTTTGTTGATCTTACATAAAGATTAAAAAAGGGAAGAAAAAGTCCTAAATGATTTGATCATCATAGAACTTATGAGAAATGAGAGCCCCATAAAGAAGGATCTAGGTATCTTTGGACAACTCATTTGCCTTTTTGTTGATCTCTCTATATATGATTGAAGGAAATCCATTCAAAATATTGGATATATTCTTTAATCTAAATCAACAAGCACTGAAGATGAACATTTCGAACTTTAAAATTGTATTTTTCCCACTCTATAACCACTTCAGAGACACCCATAATCTAGAGCTTGGAAACACCACAATGCTTGGTTTGTTGGAATTAAGTCATCAAAGCTATGAAATATGCTTTCATACTTGATCCATGTCCAGGGGAATATATGAAATGGAATAATGAGAGGAATGCAAATATAAAACTGCCCCATACCACATTTGGGTGGGAGGCTTTGGCTAGCCCCTTGAAGAATCTTGATTGGATCTTATAGTCCAAAGTAGGCATAAATGGGTTGTGGAAGGTTTACATTCAAATTCTCTAGTTACTTTAATAATCATATATGAAATGACTTCCACACTGATATACGTATCCTAAAAATGCATAGTTTACAAGCCCACCAAATATTGTAGATAAATAATTAAGGGAAGGTCCCATAACATATCATTGCTATGTCATAGAGACAATTTTTAACACATTCTTCTAAACTAAGTGGGGACTATTGATCTAGATTAGATCATTATATTATTTTTCATCCATCTTGATACTTTCAGGATGGAAAAATTAGAGAAATCAACTTACAAGAGCAATTTTAGTGGCATGACTCAGTTTGGAGAACTGGGGTTGGAAATCTTTTAGGACTAGTTTGAGGCCTTAAACGATGTTTTTAATGTTAAGTTTTCATAGAGCTACATTGTTCTTTGCTTTGATAATTGCATTTCTTCATTAACACATTAATTTCACCCCATAACATTATAACATTATTTAGATTGACATCATTATTCATCAGCATATGCAACTATGTAGAAAGAATGATATCATCATCATCAATGCAGTGGAACATAAAGGGACGATAAAAGAAAAACATGCACACATAGAGACGCCAGGATTGGTTGGAGACCAGGGCAAAACCCACTATGAGGAAAACCCTTGCAAATTCTTCTTCTTCTTAGATCATCATCAAATTATTTAGCAAAATAGAGTACAATGATCCATATCTTCATCAATGCAACAAAAACAACTAGAACATCCATGAAATGACCCTAAACATGCTTGTACTCAAAAACCCTGATTCTGAGGACTGTAATGCATTGTCACTGACTGTACTCAACCATTGAATATGGTTGTCATTGAGTGGAATCTTCGAAATATTGATACTTCATCTTTTGGTCTCATACGCACGTTGATACATTGTGTGTGTGCGTCTGAGACAGATCTGGACGCTCCCTGCAGAACTGAATGCGTGTGTATGGGGACCAAACTGGACTGTGGAAACCCTAGCCTCCCAAATGCACCCTGAGACACTGTGTGCAAGTGTCTGAGACAGGTCTGGACGCTCCCTGGAGAATTGGATGTGTGCGTTTGAGGACCAAACTAGATTGTGGAAACACTAACCTCCTGGACGCATCCTGAGACATTGTGGGTGAGCTTTTGAGATAGATCTAGATGATCCATGGAGAACTATATGTGTGCGTCTAGGGACGAAAATCCTTAGTTATGAGTGTGTTTCTAAGAGTCAAAAACCCTAGACATGTGTGAGCTTCAACCATATAGTTTCATACCCTTTATGTGAGATTTCCTCCGTCAGACCTGTGTGAACCAAACAATAGAATAGAGAAGAGAGTGCTTGATGATTGTGTCAAAATGAGCTTGAGGTATCTTATATATATATATACTTCCATGACGGTCCACTTGATGCTGAGGTTGACTTGTCTAATTGTACATGTGCTTAGGCGACCTAATCCAATATACATGAGTAAATAAATAAATTCAAAAACCAACTTCAACTTGTCCAAATAAGGTGATCTTTAGGTCGATTTTGGTCCTCTCGAAAAGAGGAACCTATTGCAATTATTATCTTCATCATATGAGTTGTCCAAAGAGGAACTTGACCGCAGTTGCATAATTTTAACACTCCCTCTCAACTAGGGAGAATTCCACCTGCCAATATTTTTCCATCGATCAAAATACCATTATGGTATTCAAGTGTCATCATGTATCATCGTTGATCATATTTGTTATGTATTTTTCATTACATGACCATCTCAAGTGTCTCATCATCACAAATCATCAATGTACATCTCGATCTATTCCTTGCTTAATCCTTCTTATCTCTTAATTTTTTTATGTTCGTATGTTGAACATTCTCGAATCTAAAAGAAGAAGAATTTGTTATTGGAGGGGAGCTGAAGCTACCATCCTCTATCTATCGGACTACTACTCGAAATATCTACAACTAGCTATTACTTGGAATATCATCATCAATCATCATCAGAGAACATATCATCAAGGAGCACATCTCAACCTGGAACCACATTGGGGAGTACATCTCGGCCCTAGGATGACATTAAGGAGCTCAATATCAATCCGCAACCACATAGGGTTATCTCAACCCATCCTATTGCTTATTGATCTTCCCATCAATGAACCTGAATAGTCATGTGGTAGAACACTTGCATCATAATCGACTTGGGTTGTACACCCCAAGTACACTCTCAACCCGTTGGTCAAACAGGGAGCGGTATTCCCGATAAGCCCTACTTATGGGTATGATGCCAACTGGGGTATACTATGCAAAGACTAGATATGGGAGTAGCATTCTCTGACCCTATGAATATAAGGGAGTAGCATCTCCAACCCTATGGTACCAGATAGGGTTCATACCCTATTGTCTAGAGTTCCCTCAACCCCAGGAGCCCTCTATCTCAATTCCTTACCCTTGGAGCTCAGATAGGGAGGAATAGTTGGCTCAGTGTCCTTGATCAGCGTTGCTCTCATCGTACTCAAATATGGTATTTGATTGTCTCAATAGAATTTGTTTCATGTTCATATATGATATCAAATCAAATATCATGTTATATCATAAATAATCATATAAATCACAAAAGGATACCATAATCATCCTCCCTCTTCAAGGAGGTGTTAATCACAAGCCTATGCTTATCTCGAACAATTGCACTATCTCAAAATATGGAAGTATCTCATTTCTAACTATATATATATGGGATTCTCTGTCATCGCAATGTATCCAAGTCATATTTAGATATTGATCATATGGATCTGTAAGGAGCTTCTACATCCTGCCTCACAGCTAGCCATGCTAGCAACATCATACTCAATCTCGTTCGAGTGTAAATATATGGACCTTTCATCAATAATATCATGGCATATCTCATATTAAGGAAACACTCATTTGTTCTCATCAACAATAATCTCTATTAACGACAATACATCCATGCAATCATATATCATAGGAGAAATATCTTAGCCTAAAAAATAGAACATCTCATGTAGATATTTCAAAGGATGCTCGGTGGCAATTATATGTTAATGAAGCGGCTCAATCATGAATTTATTCAGGTTCTATGCACATCATTTATATAAAGATGTTTAAAGAAGGAACATCAATGCTTCAATCAACTATCAGATGCCATGTCAAGTTCAAAAACATCTTGAACTTTAAATCAAAGTGTCAAAGGATTTGCATTTCCATTATTCAAAAACATTTTTCATTAGCTTTGCAATATAGAATTTCTTTCCCAAATTCCAAAAATTGAATCATCATGCCATGGTACATCATTTCGAGCTTCAGAAGCCATCTCCCTCTTACTTAGATCATCATAGGCTCATCACCAGTCAAGAGTATACCATCGGGATATAAAACCAAAACCATAATCAAAATCAAAGCCATACCTTGGAACTTATCATCCTGACTTCATCAGATAAATGCCAAATATGGACATATCTCGATTCGGGAGCTTGTTGCATGTAATTCTCTCTTTGCAAACAAAATTCCTTACTAATCCAACATAATCAACTTTACATAAACCAACGTTGTACCATCACATCAACAAGGTCGGCTCATCAAAGTTTAGAAGCCAGATCAAAACTATTATCAAAGTGATCAATATCACAGTATCAATTCTTTCAACCAGGTGACAGGTAGAGCTCATATCAATTTTTGACTTCAGATACTATCATGCCAACAATTTGTCATCTATCATGCAATACCAATCCAAACTTCATCAAGTCATTCTCATAATCATAATACAAGTCATTTTTGTCACTAGATACAAAGGCATATGCAAGTTCCATCTTCATACTGAATCACAACTGTTAATTGTGCAAGGAACAAGGAGGCCAATACCAAACCATTTTCGAATACCCATATAAGTCATTGGAAGTCATTATGTTCATATATCATTGTCATAAAGGAGAACCATCAGTCTTCAAATCGAATCATTAATCATCATATCAAAACCAAATTTGTTATCATAGAGAGATTTGTATTCCAAAACATATCTTAATCATAAAGTCTAAGTTCTAAGTCATTCTCAAGCATCATGTCAGAACTTTAAACATTACTCATCTATATTAGAAAACCAAATCATGCCAAAATCTTGTAGCACAAACTTCAAACATAATGACATATCTATATGTATGTCTCGGTCACCTGCAAACACTAGTTTAGTCTTCATGTTCATATTATAGCAAACATTCAAACTTTTCCTACTCACAGATCTTACTATTATCTGCAACAAATCTGTAGTAATGACATCCTCCAGGTGAACATTTGATTTCATGCACAATACTTCATTTTTCTGTGATTAGTAATTTAACCCAACAACTTCATAAATTATTTTATAGTGGCAGAATATGTTAGAGACACCTTGATTCAGAGTTCAGACAACTTCAAAAAACTTCGGATGATGGTCAATTGTAGTCAAACCCCCAGATGCTCCCTTCAGGTTAGGATGGGAGTGTTTTTAGCTTCCTGGATGCTATCTTGGCCTTAGCATGCATGCATCCAAGGATGAAATCTCCCAGTTCTATGCCTGTGTCCGAAACAAAAACCCTATTTTTTGTATGAGATTTAGATCTAAGAATTTATTGCAGATCAATAATGTCAGATGCACATAAATCATACTTCAACAGTACATAATGAAAATAGTAATATGAGCAAGAATATTGAGAAGATATTCTCCCTCTGACTGGGAATCTACTTCATTCATCTTCATTCTTGTAATCAACTTGTCTCTACTAGTGCCATGCAACAACAGATCTATTAGATCACAAACATATATCTATCATGGTCATCAACATCATGTCATCAATTTTTCATCAAGGATTAGACTTTAAATATTAGGGTTGTAGACAGATGCGACATCATATCATGAACATAATAACATTTTCTATCAAGTCACTCCATCAAGTTAAGGCATTTAGTTTTACTATATGCCATCAAGACATAACCACAGGTAGTAAGAGATCTAGAATATCAATCTCATAGTTATACCTCTATCATCATGGTTACCATGCTTATCATTATCAATAGGACAAGTTAGCTCAAAACAACAAGGGTGTCAATCTCTCTTTCCATTAGCTTTCATCATTCTTATCACAAGCATTATCAATAATATTATGATTAAGAATTAATGAGCTAACCTTTTATTTGAAATTCATCATTTCTTATGCATGTCAAGTATCAAGAGTATCATCTACTAGAGTCAAGGTGCTAACCTTCATTATAGGATCAAGATATCCAACAAATAGATGTGAGACAAACACCAAGTATATCAATGTATCAAAATCAGGGGCACCATTTCATCGTAGGAACCATAAATCCAAGTCGCTTTCATATGCATGTATGAACCATTAAACAAAGATACATTCTCATCATACCTTAGGGCTTACCTAGCCATCCAATGTTTTAGTTGAAATACAACATACCATGCATACCTTGCGGTATTCAAATACTTGTTCACCTTCTCATTAGACATAGGCAGCTTGTAGCACTTTTTCATATAGTGTCTCTTTACCTTTACCAGCTCTAGCCATCTTTCCTGCATTCCAAATGATCCTCAATAAGGATCCACTCATCACATCTCATCAAGGAGGTTAGAAAAATCCATATACTCAAATACATATGCAGGAAGTATAAACAATAAACATAATAATCAAATCCATGCATTTAAACAAAAGTAAGAGACATCATAAGTCAAGAAATACTTATCTTCAATGAGAGGTGATCCTCTTCCTCTTGAACCAACCTTTAAGATCCATTAATGTGCATACCAATGTTGCCTTCAATAAATCAACCAGGCCTACTAGGGATTATCCCATCTAGGGCTTCATCGAATCTTTCGCAAGTGCTTGAGAATATTCACATTGGCCATGCTAGGTTTCATATCTCATATTTTTCCATCATCCAGGGTTTCTCTCAAACACAGCCTAATAACCAAGTTGCCTAGGGTTTTCTTCAAAACCTAGAATTATTTTAGGTCTCCACCATCCTCTTCTTGCTTCCATCAATGGTGTCATCATTGGGGTGATCTCCATGGATTTTCTTCAGACCATCTTTGATACCATGCTAATTTTTCATAGAGCTACATTGTTATTTTCTTTGATAATTGCATTTCTTCATTAAAAAAATAAGTTCACCCCATAACATTCTAACATTGTTCATATTTACATCATTATTCATCAGCATATGCAACTATGTAGAAAGAACAATATCATCATCATCAATGCAGCGGAACATAATGGAACAATAGAAGAAAAACATGCACACATAGAGACACCAAGATTGGTCGGAGACCCAGGGAAAAACCCACTACGGGGAAAACCCTTGCAAATTCTTCTTCTTATCAGATCATCATCAAATGATTCAGAAAAAGAGAGCACAATGATCCATATCTTCACCAAAGCAACAAAAACAACTAGAACATCCATGACATGATCTTAAACATGCTTGTACTAAAAAACCCTAATTATGAGGAATATAATGCATTGTCACTGACTGTAGTCAACTGCTGAATATGGTTATCACTGAGTGGAATCTTCAGAATATTGATACCTCATCTTTTGGTCCCAAACGCATGCTAAGACATTGTGTGTGTGCATCTCAGACAGATATGGATGCTCTCTGGAGAAATAGATGCGTGCGTCTAGGGACCAAACTGGACTACGGAAACCCTAGACTCCTGGACACATCCTAAGATAATGTGTGTGAGCATTTGAGACAGATCTAGACATTTCCTAGAGAACTGGATGTGTGCATCTAGGGACCAAAATGGACTGCAGAAACCCTAGCCTCCCAGACGCATCCTAAGACACTATGTGTGAGCGTCTGAGATAGATCTGGATGCTCCCTGAAGAACTGGCTGCGTGCGTATAGGGACGAAAATTCTTAGTTATGAACATGTGTCCGAGACTCAAAAACCATAAACACGTGTGAGCTTTGACCCTGTAGTTTCGAACCCTTTGCGCAAGCTTTCATTCGTCAGACCTGTGCGAACCAAATAATAGAAGTGAGAAGAGAGTGCTTGATGATTGTGTCCAAATTAACTTCACGTCTCTTCTATATATAGGCTTCCATGAGGGTCCACTTGATGTTGAGGTCAACCTGTCTAATTGTACATGTGCTTAGGGTCAACCTAATCCAATATATATGAGTAAATAAATAAATTCAAAAACCAACTTCTACTTGTCCAAATAGGTGATATTTAGGTCAATTTTGGTCCTCTCCAAAAGAGGAATCTATTGCAATTATTGTATTCATAATATGAGCTATCCAAAGTAGAATTTGACCACAGTTGCATAATTTTAACATTTAAGGGGTAAAACTTTGTCACTTAAGTGTAGACCCTATTATTCTATTTTACACATAGAGGAATTTCCAATAGTGTAAGAATGATAAATCGAGTTTGTATGCAAATTTATGCCTCCTAGAAGTTGACATATCGTGATTGACCTCCATAATTTGAGAGGATGATTTTGGTCCCCAAAATATTTATTGAATGAGGTGAGGAAAATTTTCCTCTACCTTCTCCCTGGAGTACCATTTAGCATTTCCTAGAAGTTTCCCTTTCACTCAATCATCCAAAGATCATTCTACCCCTATCTTGTAGTTCTAGACATCTTCTACGAAATTATATCCTCTGTAAACTTTGGCTAACTAGTCAGTGTTGTTTATAGAAGGTAGTACCTACTTCTTTTTTTTATCAAGCATGAAAGGCTCACAGAATTTCAAATTTTCCACATTCATTATTGAGTAAATGCACATATTTGGGGGTATACCAAGTCTATCGGTGTTATCTCCCACCTTTTCCAATATCTCAAAGGGACCATATTGCAAAGCGTTGATTTTCTTACTAGGACCCTATAGCCTCTCCTCATTCAACTATAACCATAGTATGTCTCACACCTTGAATAAATTCTCTATTTTGTGTTGATCATGCCTATCCTTGTACTTTCCCTGTGACTTCTTCAATGTCTCTTATACTTGTAGATATATTTTCCTGATCTTCCCCACAAATTTATATGCCCTTAAAGCATCCCCTTTGAGATCCTCCCTCACTCCTCCTTGTTGTCCATATCCAATAATCAAAGGTGAAGGTAGCAAATATCCAAAACAAGTTTCAAAAGGAGACTTACCAATATAAGTGTAGATTTCATTGTTATAATAATGTTGTATAAAGTCTTCAAATGCTTCTAATTGACATAACTCCTTAAAAGTTGTACCAAAGTCCTATTGACTACTTATATTTGCACATTTGTCTATGGATAGAATGTTGTAGACCTCTTCAACGTCATGCACATTTTCTCCCACAATGTAGTCCAAAATGCATTGAGAAATATTATGTCCATGTATGAAATGATGCTTCTTGTTCCCAAAGTGCACCTACTGATGATCTTTTTACATGGGATGGGAATGGAAATTTTGTTGAACCTATCAACTACCATGAACATATAGTCATGTCCTTTCTTGGTTGTTGTCAAATCTCCCACAAAGTACATGGAAATGCTTTCCCATGGGATGTATGGGTATAGGTGAGGGATGGTATAGACCCCATTTCTTGTTACTAAGCTTGTTGGTACAAAAAAACATGCATCCTCTTATGAACCTAGCTACATCTTCTTGCATCCTAAGCTAGTACACATACCTCTTTAAGTTGACCACCATTTTCCCTACACCAAAATACCCTACAACCTTTTAGGTGTGAGCCTCTCTGATTAGCTACAGTCACCCACTTTTAGGAACACATAACTTGTCCAACCTGTAGAGTAACCCATTATGGAGATGGTAGTCAATTGTGTTGTCACCATCATGCACATGACTCACCATCCTAGGACCACTCTCACCATCCAATCACCATAGTAAATAGTTGCATTCACCAAACAATGGAATATCATCAATCCAAACCCAAATAAATATAAGTTGTAAATAAAACTAAACACCCCCCCCCCATCGCACAATTTTTCTTAGAAACTTCTTGTTTATACTAGTTTGATTTTTTTTACTTTTGCATTAAGGCTACAAAAGTGCCCCACATTGCTTGTCAAACCTTAAAATCTTGACATTAAACATTCTTTTTTTAAACCTCTACCATGACCATGGGCTAGGGAGGATGAAACATAAGGAATTATAAGCATATTCAAAATTTAAATAATTTATTCAACTACATGAATGAATGGAGTTTTTTTTTTTAATATTGCTATAACTCAAGATCAGTTGTTGGTTCTGAAGTTACCAATGCATATGCCAATATATCATATGTTATGCTATAGGTTATATGACTTCATTACAAAACAAATGATATGTTTTCCATGAATAAGGGCTCAATTTAAAATCATATTTTAAATGTGGAAGATTGAAAAATGCAAAAAAAACATTTTTTGGTTTAGAAGCATTGGTTTATATTCAAGCAATTGTACATATATGTTGACAATGCTCTTGAATTTGGTATTAAACTTTGGAATTTTGATACACCAACAAAAAATATCAACAAAAACCAAGCTTATGTTGTAACAACATGTGCGTTATATTCTTTGTTCTTATGGCTTGGGGTTGATTTAATTTATGTGCTATGATACTTTGGCTTGTTTCCAATATGGGATAGCTAAGTTAATTTGGAAAGGGGCTGTGTGCATGGTTATATTATGGTTGAATGGCTATGGTTATGAAGTCATGCATATATGTCATGGTCAATGGTTATAAATGGGATGATATGACACTTATATTTTTGGCATATAAGTCGTGCACATTAGTATATGGTTGTTGTGTTGAATTGGCATAGAATTATGGTGACATGACACATCTATTGGTATTGGATTATGATGGCATACATGTTATGGTTTTTCTTTTATGCATTGCTTGTGTTGGTTTGACATAACATGGTTTATTTGTATGGCATGAAATGATATTGGAAGGTGGAAAATTGAATGCATACCTTTGTCATGCACTTGATTGACGGTTGATATTGCTAGGGTTTTGGGTAATCGATGGTTCAAGTTGCATGTGTTTGGGGGATTTTTGGGTTTTGTATGACAACACAACTACAATCTTGATTTTTTCCTTCACTCTTTCCATTTCACTCTATCGTTGCTATCAATGTGACTAACTTTTGTTTCCATCTTCTGTCCACATGAAGTAGTTTCCCAAACAAACTTTCCATGGGAGACTTAAGCTCGTTCTGTCAGACATTTAGCTAGACAAAGGGACCATGCGTTGGACTGTGTGTTCATTTGAGTAGTTAGAAATTGAGTTTTTTGCACAACATCTTCAAGTATTTCCATCTCAGCTTATGGTTAATGCAAACAAAAATCTTGGGTTTATTGATAATTTTGTGTTGACTTATTGAGATCCATCCATAACTTGAGGATTTTCCTTTTCATTCTGGAAACACAAAAGCCATTGTGTGCTATTTGATGAATTATTTTGCTCTTTGGTATATTTAGTGGAAAGTTCTCATGCCCTATAGTCATTATGAGGTTGTTTACATAACTTTCCTTATTCTTTGTTATCAATAAACACTCATAATACTCTAAACTATTTCCAATTTTTTACTCTTGTTGTTGGTGTCTGAGAAAAAAAATAAAGAACACAGAACCTCTGCTATCATCCTCTGTTGTGTATAAAATAAGAGAACCCTCGTTCTCTGTTTGGATACTTTCAACAGTTCACTTTGATTCCTCAATTTTTGAAAAATATCGTGCGCCCAAGTTGTTTGTATATTTCTAAATGCATTTTTGTCAGACACAAAGAAAATTTCAACCAAAATTTGAATACTTTTCAAGGGTTTTTCTTCGGTCTTTTAATGTATAAAAAAAGCCCTATATCCTGTAGACATTCTAAGA
>APFE030456330.1:3515-13765 GCA_000404065.3 Pinus taeda | reverse complement strand
TGATCTTCTCCTTATATAGCCTTAGGCCTTGCTCAATACCATGGTCCAAAACCATAACAAACCAATACCATCAACTCAAAACTAGGGATCAACACGTCCGTCGAGACACCATGGTCCAAAAACATAGGCACAACTTCCAAGGAATAACCGCCATGGACCAAAGATAAGTTTTCCACACACACGCGCTTTTACTGAAGCCAACCTACGTGTACACGCGACTTGGTATATAGCGAACCTGCGTGTATGTATTTTCTCTTTCTATCCTGTTGTATTAAGATCTGTCCTCTGATTAAGATGCCATCACTTGTACCTGTCTCTGAGTGAGTTGCCATCAAGGACAACACTTGTATCATAATGCCAACATGTTACACACAATACAACTTAGATATGATCTCCAAATCTCTTCCACTGCTTGCCTGCCTCCAGTGCTCAATACCTGCTCAAGAACTGATGAGAATGGCTCACCAAAACTCGTTTATCACCTGCAAAATAGTCACTCATGCTTTGTGGACGTGAGCATAAGCTAAAATGTGGGAAAATACATGGGCAAACTCATTGGCATACTCAATCCCTTGATTGTACAAGATCTGGTGCACAACTATAGTCACAATTGATAGCAATCTGATTCTCTACCACTTGTCCCTGTTGAACTGAACATGCACTGACATGCAAATGAGTTAACTGATGTATTCATTAGTTGTATTATGAGTTAATAACTTGTGAATTAATTAATAACTAATTCACCCAACTCATCTCTAGTCTATTTGCCAGTTAGACTAAATACAACCAGTTTAACAATGCTAAACTGAACACAACTCCATCAACTCCAAAATCAACGCCACCAAACTCAACTGATTGAGTTCTAACTGAAGTAATGCATGCAACAACTCAACTGACTCATAAGAAAAGCGTATTTCCTTCTGACAGCTGCATGTGCCACCTCTGTAGCTCAAACTGGAGTGCTCCAAGAGAATAAGATTAAGTTTATAGTCCAAATATTATTGTGAGATAATAATATTTGACTTTTCTATTTTTGACAGCCAGTCTAAAAATAGACTTGATCACTCACACTGTGATCACTCACACTTTCATCAAAAAATAGAAGTCCATCTATTTTTCCCAACTTGATCAATCATCCATAAACAACAACCTGCAATCCATAGACAAGATCCATATGTCTAAAAATAGACTTGCGCCAAAAATAGCCTGCGGGCCCACTTAGTGAAGGCGACTCTTTTCACTAAGCTCCATCATCTTGTTGCAATCTCAACAGATTCATCCCGAATTATGCCGAGGTGGCAAAAGCTTTCACGCGGTTACTCAAGCGTGACACCCCGTTTCGATGGGATGCCATAGCTCAAGAGGATTTTGAACACCTTAAAACTCTTCTGGTTTCCGCCCCTTTGTTGCGGCCTCCAAATTACCATCGTGATTACACGTTGTATCTAGCCGCCGTTGATACCACCATCAGCATGGTTCTTTTTCAGGATGAAGATGATGGCACTGAACATGTTATTTATTACCTTAGCCGCAATTCGTTAGACACGGAATCTCGATATGCTTATGTTGAGAAGTTGGCACTAGCCGCTGTTTGCACCGTTCAACGCTTCTGTCATTACATCTTGTTGCGTACCACGACAGTGATCTCTGACTGCAACCCAATGACCTACATTTTGTCACGTCAGTTGCTGGGGGGCAAATACTCGAAGTGGATAGTCATCCTCCAAGAGTTCGACTTGGAATTTACTGTTGCCAAGTCTAATAAATCACTTGTCTTCGTTGAACTGTTATGTTCTTTGCCATCTACTACTGCCTCCTCTCAGTTAGAGGATTCCATCCCAGACAAAACTCTTTTCCTCATCAGCACCCTCGATCCCTGGTACGGGGATATTATTGTCTGCTTGCAGACATCCTCCTTCCATCCTGAGACATCTAAGGATGCTCGCCGACGAATCCGACATCAAGCCCAACCATATCGCATCATTGGGGACACCCTGTACCGTCTCGACATTGATTCTATTCTTCACCGATGCTTGACTCTCAAAGAAGCAGAGAGAGTTTTAAATGACTCCCACTCTAGTGCTTGTGGTGGTCACATGTCTGGATATGCCACTGCACAAAAAATCCTCCATGCTGGCTACTTTTGGCCCTCCATTTTCAAGGATTGCATTCTTGTCGTCCATTCATGTCATGAGTGCCAAATTTACCAACGGAAGATGCGTGCACCCCCTGCTCCACTACACCCCGTTGTAACCGTCAGTCCTTTTGCCAAATAGGGCATTGATTATATGACCTGTAACCCTCGCTCGGCCGGGGGGCATGGGTACATCGTCGTTGCTATTGATTATTTCACGAAATGGGCCGAGGCGATGCCTACATTGTCTGAAGACGGTCACACCGCGACGCAGTTTTTGTTCAACCATGTTATCTCGCGGTTCGGAGTACCCCAAGCCATCATCACTGATCACGGAAAGCATTTTCGTAATCACATGATGACCGAGTTAACAACCCAATTGGGCCTACGGCATGATAGTTCAACCCCATACTATCCTGAGACAAACGGTCAAGTGGAAGCCGTGAACAAGGTATTGGTCACGATGCTTCAACGAACTGTTGGCATGCATAAGTCCAATTGGCATTTGATGTTGTTTTCTGCTTTGTGGGCCTACCGCACCTCTGCGAAGGACGCCACTGGTTTCACTCCCTTTCTGTTGGTGTACGGACTGGAGGTTACTCTTCCTATTGAGTGTGAGATTCCTTCATTAAAGATAGCCATCGAATTGCTCCCTGATACTACTCCAGTAGAAGAGTGCCTTCTTTACTTAGAGCGGCTGGACGAGACTCGTCGTCTAGCCTCCTTAGCTATTGAAGCTCAAAAGAAGCGAGTGAAAACTCACTTCGACAACACTGTTCATCCCCTCTCTTTCATTGAGGGAGACTTAGTATTGCTCTATGATCAAGCTAACGATAAGTTGGGGCAGGAAAATTCGAGCCTATGTGGCACGGGCCCTACATTGTGAAAAGAGTTTTGCAAAAAGGGCCCTACGAGCTTATTGATTATGAAGGGAATCCCCTGGATAAGCCCCAAAATGGGCTTTATTTGAAAAAATACTATGCATGAGTCCAGGCACTCTCTTTTTGTATATACGTGTGCTTTCAGCAAGTGTGTTGTGTGTTGTGTGTGCATGTTTTCCTATTTTCATTCTTCACACCCTCCCAACATCCCTCCACTTAATTCTCAGAGTTGGTTGTGAGTCCTTCGATTTTCCATATGCATTATTTTCTTCAACCACCGTATTGGCACCCAGGTGTTCCCCCAGATGATGCTATCTTGCGTTCGTCCATTTCAGAGTCACTTTTTGTGAACGAGGAACAACCCACTAATGGATTTGGTGTTGCACAACCAACATGGATTGTCATTCATGAAGAGTATGAATGGGAGCTTGAACATCAACACTCGACAAAGGATGACTCCCTTCCATTCAAGCCTCCTCTGTTCCTTCCTAGCTTCTTTAGTGAACCTACCATCCATGATTTTGTATGTGTGTATTCATCTACGGATGCAGCCATTGTCGATCATTTGCAGGACTCAGTGGATGCTAGCCCATCATTCGACAACGGAGAGGATAAGTTATTCATTCAATATCCACTTGATCCTTCATTTGTCTTTTCTAGAAACACAGAGGATGAGTTCATTTTCTTTTCATCTACCCCTCTGTTTGATTCATCTAATCACGAGGATGCTGAAGAATTCATTTATTTTCTTGATCGCGTTGGTCATGATCCATTTTCTTCCATTTTTTATCACAATCATGAATCTATCACAGTTGATCTTTCGAAGCCACCATATTATGATGATCTACTTGATGATGAAGTTGAGACACTGAAGAGTTTCGAGGAACTTCAACCCAAGCTGATGGTTATGTCTAGTCCTCACTCTCTTGGAGTTGCTCTCACTTCCAATCATGAAACTGTTCAATCACCCAAGGCTTCTCATCACTCATTTGTATGCATTGAAGAACCATCTCATGCACATATCGCACTTCCTCCACTCGAACTACACAATCCAATTGCTCATGCATTGGAGGAGTCTTACATTTCAAGCACTTGTGCGCAATGCAAGTTATCTTTGTTTCTTTCGTTTTCTTGCATGTCTTAGTCAATAGTGTGTTTTTCCTTCAAAGTTTCACGTAGTTTCACAGAGCACCATGATAAGTCCACGAACTGTCCGTCATGCACATGCACTCACTTCTGTCCCATGGGCACTTTGAAACACGAAGTGTGGCTGTCTTCACTGTTATATCTTTCTTGTATGCCGGTCCGTACAACTAGGTTACTCGCAGACCAAGCCTTCACCCACATGGGTCTACCAATGCACCAGTGGCTGCATTGGAAGTATTGCTTCATGTGATTAGGCCCTTGTACCATTAGTGTAGGAGTAGGAGTAGTGTTTTCTTTCAGTATTTTGCTTGCATGCTTCTTTTCTTACATGATTTGTTTGCTTGTTTGTTTGTTTACTTGTTTCGCTTTCATTTTTGCTTCTGATCTTGCTTTGCTTTGTTGATTGCTAGCTCGTTCACTTGTTTCGTTCATAGGTTAGTTTGAATGAAACCATGTGTGACTCATGAAAAAAGCTGGCTAAAGTACAAGAAGGTTTGTACAACTATCGCTACTTGGTTATCTGTCATATTGCCTCTATATGATGAACTTGTTACTCTTAGTCCATGATATTTCAAAGGAAAATACGTACTCTTTGAAGTGAACCTTGGTGTAAACACAATGGTTGTGAACTAACTATTGTTACCTTCTCTTGTCAATTTTTTTTGGGCTAACCCTTGTCAGCTCAATTAAGTAGAGTAAGGTGAGGGTAAAAACCTTAACAGGCACATTAGAGATATAATAAACTACTTATCTACTGGAACAACCTCCTCTGCTCTCAATAATTCAGGATCCCTCTTCTGCCTCTGAAATGAATAAGCGCTATGCACAATGAAAATGAAAAATTAAAAAAAAATAAAAATGATGGAAAGTAAAAAAAATGAAAAATGAATCAGGCAAAAGAAGAGAAAGTCTTCCTACACAGGGAGGTGATGCAAGTAACTTCGCCGAGGTACTGACCAGGCTCACTGGCGGCAGAGCCATTCTTTTGTTCCTATGTGACTCCACCGGGGTACTGTCCAAGCCTGCTAGTAGTGGAGAAACACCAGAGATGAAACTTAGACTCTGACAACTATACTTCTTGTGCACTTATATACCCCTCAACCCCAATCGAAACAACTATGTTGCCTTGGCTTGGAATGTGTGTCAATCGACCAAGAGTTTGGCAGATGCTACATCTTACAATCAAGATAATGTTAATCCAAGACGAGTTGAAAGATGCACAATACTTTCCGAGGTGTTAGACTTGATTTTTACGAACAAGATCCATTCAGAGAGCTATAGTTCTACCAATGTGTCGCCAAGTGTTGTAGTGGCTACAACCACCCTCCAAAATTTTTCCTTAGCCTATTTTGGAGCCTCCCTACCAACCTTAACAACATCTTTCCTTGCTTTGTCAAGTCCTCAAGCTTTAGTTCCTTTCTTGCTCAAAGGCAGCTTGTCGATCACAATTTGATCTTTTCCCTTCACAGGCTACTCACTCGGACTTGGTCTAGTTGAAGGCTGAGCAGATGCCCAGTGAAATTTGTGCATTCCTAGAAGAAAACCAACCTTTCCCTCCAGGAATTGTGTGATTCCCTCTGACAGCCTGCTGGGCTCCAGGATTGCGCAATCTTGCCAGCCAACCCTCCCAGCGAGATTTGCGCAATTTCTCTTATCAACGGGTAGTTCAGCTCAGGATTTGTGCAAAGCTGGGTAGCAATCAGTTATTGAGATCTGAAATTGCGCAATCCCCTTGGGTAGTCAGCCTAGCTTACAGTCAAAAATGTGTATTTGTCTCCAGCAGTTGAGCAGTCGCTTGCATGTGTAGCTGAGTTGACCGGTTCCCTCCGGGACCGAGAAAAACAAACTTGCATGCATAGGCATCCCTTGTTTCAGGGATCTATGTTTAGCAGTTGGAGGTTACATGCAAGGAACAATTTAGAAACCTCCCTCCAATTGTCACTTCCCCTAGATTTGTGGCATGCACGTCATAACCTCGATGTTATCAAAACTCATCAACCGGACACTGCAGAGCTCAATCCTCATATCAACCTTGTAGCTTTGACATCCCACATCACATCTAGGAACAATTAGTACATTTAACTCAGTTGTTTTGGGGTAAGCTCTCTTCCCATGCCTTGTGTTGCATTTATGTCACTTTTTGGATTTTCGCTTGTATGAATATTGTTTTCTTGATTTCTTTGAACGCCTGTTGTCGTTCACATATATACTAGCTTATCCTAGTGCTGTTTCAATTTTTTTTGCTATCTCACTGCTGTCGCATGCATGAAACTATTTTGCATGGATGTTCGCCCAACCAGTGAATGACCTCGCCCATGTGCATGTTGATCTATTTTCTCAATACTCCATTCATGTTTTGCATGCACTTTTTATCACTTCTGCTATCACTTAGTGTCACCATGCATTTCATCGACTTACTTGCTTTTAGCTGCCCATCGGTGAGTCAAGCCAACCTTGGCCTGGTCTTTGCCTTCACCAAGGCTGCATTGCACAATATGGAGAAGGAAGGCTCACCTTCCTGTCCAGATTTGTGCATTTTGGCCCAGCACTGGCCTCCTGGACTGATTTGTGCATTTCTGGAGGCCAGTGGCTACTTGGCCCAAAATTTATGCAAATTTGTCCCTGGGCCAACAGTCGTTCTGAGATGAAATCGCGCATTTCGCAATCCCAACAGCCAACTGCCCAACTGGATTGCACATTTTGTAGTTCCAGCAGTCAGTTAGTCTCCTAGTAGCCCAAACTATGCCTTGTGCAATCTTGGTAGCCAGTGTCACAACCTCCCGGCTAAAATTGCGCAACCTTCACAATCATTCGCCTAGGTATGTTGCAAGTAAGTTCTCATGTTCATTTTGGGTTTTGACTGATAGATTTCTTGCTATGAGTGTTTCCATGTCTCCAAATATCACAGGTGTTCATTTACCTCTCAACATTACAGGTGCAATGGTTTCCAAGAGAGCAGAGACGAAAACACCATTTAGTGCACGCTTGGGGATGCAGTCGATCAAGTGTCCATGGGCTTACCTACTCATGAAGACATCAAGTTTTTCATGGACAAGGACATCAAGTAGCAGCATCACAATGAGAAACATGATGAACAACAGCTAAAGGCAGCATACTGAATGCAGCGAATGTACCGAACGCAATGGATGCAAGAGGAAGGCAATGGATGCAAGAGGAAGGTTGTTAACAACATAGAGGTGGAGAAAAGTTGCAAGATCAAGAAGATCCACTAATAATGAAAGAAACTTTGGAGACTCCACCTATGAAGTGACAAAGCAACATGAAGATCACACAAAGATAGACGATGGAACAAAGTAGTAGTTTCATGTGCTAAAGTAGAAACTAAGGAAGAACATGGATATAGATAGACTGTCCATTGAGTTGGAGCAGGAACAGGAACAACAATGGGCACAACATACACTCCTGGATGAAACTTCACCAGTACAAGTTAAGGATCCATCCCAGCAATGGACATAAAGCAAACATGGTGAGTAGTGTTTTTGATCGCATGCAAAGGATCTAGCAGCATGCATGTCATTGAGAAAACGCATGCAATCCAACCCATTCAACACACTCACCAAGGCGAAGAAAAGAAACAAGTCCAACTGGGGCTAAACATGCACTTCGCCAAGTTGATGCGCATGACTACCAACACACACTTGAATATCAGCACGAACACTATGCATTAGTGTGTTTCTGGTTCAACCCTATCCAAGAAGACCATGTGTATGTTAGCAGACGAGTTGGATGAAGGGGCCAAACCAATGCATCGGTTGCAACAGAGGCAAGAGTTCGCTTCAGCAAGATGTCACCATGAGGTGCATGCACACCATCACAGATGACCAAGCTTGGCATCAACTCACCAATTTCACCATCACAAGCATGTCAAAGAGTTGGTCTCACCACAACGAACCGAGTGTCAGTGATGTCTTGCAAGGATTTCTCAAGCCATTTTGTCTCACATGAGTACATGTGCATTGTAATGTTGAGTCACATCAAGTGTAAGTCAAGTGTCAACAGTTGGATGTAACAGTCATAGAGTAGGTGAAGAGTTATGAGGGTAGTTTAAGTGACACAAAGGGGAACATCAAGGGTCAACCCACCCTTTGCTATAAATAGTCCCTCATAACTCATTGTATGGGCTTTTGGTCAGCTAAGCTTCTACTAAGACTATCTTGACGAAGACTTGGACAATATTGTAACGTGCCTTAGCTTCTCCACTTCATGGAGCTAGTACATCTCTTTGGAGGAGTAGGTGGATGTGGTTGTAACGTTCTACTGATAGGGCTAGCAGGTTTACATGATGTATTGTATGATTGTGAATTACACTTCTTTATATAATAAACCCAACACATTTTCATGCATTTGTTGTTATTGTAGTTGGACTACTCTTGTTGCCTTAATGATAAATGTTGTTTAACTTACGTACTTGTGTATGAACTTATTCACATTAAATTATATGAATCTTGTTGTTAATGTGTTGCGTATGTTGTTTGTTGGGTTGTGTTATATTCTTTCCACGACTAGCTCATGAAGTTAATCAGGGGGTTAGAAGGGGGTGGAGCCCCCCTTTTGTTGCACTAATTGTGTATTAAGGGGAGTCGTAGGGGGTTTGAGGGGTGCGGGTAACCCCACCCTATGGGGTCTAGAGCAGCAACCCAGAAAAATTTTGTTTCTGGATGCTATATTAGGTTGGGTGGACCTACATATGGTTTTGTGCATGATTTTTCGCACATGGTTTTGGACGTGATGGTTTTTGGTTCATGGTTTTGGACGCGATTGTTTTCATTCCATGGTATTGGATGCTTCGACATGTATAAATATCTATTGTAACATTGAAAGGAATATAATGAAAAATCAAGCTGGTAGTCCTAGTTTTGGGATCTAAGGGAAAATCTCTGTGTATATGTGTTTTATGTGTTATGCCCTCACATTGTTTATTTTCTGTGTTTTAGAATTTGTATGTAGGTAATTTTTGTATGGGGATAAAACCTACATTTGGTATTAGAGTTGTTTCTAAGGGGTTTCGCTCGGGCCTGTGGTAGACCCTATTCAGTCGGAGACCTATGGGTGAAATAAGATGCAAGCAATGGAAAGATAGAGATCGAGAAATTTAATGGTCAGAGTTTTGAGTTGTGGAAACTCAATATGGAGGATCTGTTGGTGGATAAAGATTAGTGGATCACGGTAGATCTGGGTACTAAACCAATGGGAGTGTTTGATGAAGAATGGAAGAAGTTGGATCGGAAGGTAAATAGAACAATACGATTATGTGTCTCAGGTTCAATATTACTGAATGTATCAGCGGAAGCTACAACGAAGGATTTGCGGGACAAGTTAGGGACTTTGTAACAATCTAAGACTCTCGTGAATAAATTTTTCCTACAAAAAAAGCTGTATAATCTGAGGATGAAAGATGGAGACTCGGTGGCAGAGCATCTGAATGCATTTAATACTGTGGTAAATCAGTTCTCGTGTGTTGATATCAAAATTTCAGATGAAGATAAGTGCATTAGTTTGTTGTGTTCTCTACCAGATTCGTGGGATAGTCTGGTTATTGCAATAGGTAGCAATGCTACTGCCTTACAGTTTGATGAAATAGTCTCATCCTTGCTGACAGAGGAGATGACACAGAAAAATATGGAGAGCTAGAATGGTGATGCCTTGTCTGTATGAGGATGGTCCGAAAACAGAAACAAAAATAAGTCATCAAGTGGGAGATCTAAATCTAGATGGAGATCTAAATCTCCAGGAAAACTTGTAAAGGTGGTGTGTTAGAAATGCAAAAAGGAAGGGCACTACAAAAGGGACTGTAAATCTAAAGCTCCTCACAAAGGAAAGGGATCTGATAATGCTCCTTCTTCAGAGGTGAAAACCACCTCAGATGAAGGTGGGGATGTGTACTTGGCTTCTTCAAGTACACATGTAGATCATGAGGCATGGTTGATTGACTTAGGTGCATCCTTTCACTTCACTCCTCAGAGAGAGTGGTTTTGCGAGTATGAGAAATACAATGGTGGTGATGTCTTCTTAGGGGATGATAGGAAGGCTAGAATCATTGGTCGTAGAAAAGTAAAGTTGAAGTTGCA
>APFE030456327.1:0-12502 GCA_000404065.3 Pinus taeda | reverse complement strand
GACAGAGTGTTGGATATCTGTGGCTTTGTTGATGCAGACTGGGCTGGAGATCTGGATCAGAGAAGATCTACAAGTGGGTATGTGTTTAACCTATTTGGAGGTGCAGTCAGTTGGATGAGTAAGAAACAATCTGTAGTGGCACTATCAACTACAGAGGCAGAATACATGGCAGCCACTCATGCAAGCAAGGAAGCAGTTTGGTTGCAGAGATTGTGTTCAAGTATGGGGTTAGTACAGGGAGCTATAAGGATAGACTGTGACAGCCAAAGTGCAATTTTCTTGGCAAAGAACCCTGCTTATCATTCCAAGACAAAGCACATTGATGTTCAGTATCACTTTGTGAGGGATATGATAGAAGACAAAAAGGTGTTGCTGGTAAAGGTGGACATTTTGAAGAATACTGCAGATGCATTGACAAAATCTGTGAGCTCTGAGAAGTTCTCTTGGTGTAGAGAAACAATGGGCATTTCAGGGCTGGAAAAATGACTAAGCTCTCCTGTGGCCCCCTGTGGAAAGAAAACAACAAGTGGGAGATTGTTGGGTTGTGTTATATTCTTTCCACATAGTTAACAGGGGGTTTGAGGGGTACCGTAACCCCACTTTATGGGGTCTGAGGCAGCGCCTCGGAAAATTTTGGTTTTGGACCCTATGTTAGGTTGGGCGAACCCACCTATGGTTTTGTGCATGAATTTCGCACATGTTTTGGACGCGATGGTTCTCGGTCCATGGTTTTGGACGCGATGGTTTTCGGTCCATGGTATTGGATGCTTCGGCATGTATAAATATGTATTGTAACATTGAAAGGAACATAATGAAAAATCAAGCTGGTAGTCCCGGTTTTGGGATCCAGTGGGAAATCTCTGTGTATACGTGTTTTATGTGTTATGCTCTCACATTTTTATTTTTCCTGTCATTTAGAATTCGTATGCAGGTAATTTTTGTATGGGGTTAAAACCTACATTTGGTATCAGAGCTGTTTTGGCTTCAAGGGGATGCCTTTGTTGTTGAGGGGTTTCGCTCAGGCCTGTGGTAGACCCTGTTCAGTGGCAAATCTACGAGATCATTAGATGGTTACTTTTGTTGCAGCAATTTGATTTGACTATCGTCGACAAACCGGGTAAAGAAAATGATGTTGCTGACTTCTTGTCTAGATTGGATTTGCCTGCACGTGAAGAAGGAACGATGGGTGACCAGATGCCAGATGAACATCTGTTTACTATCTCAGTACTCTCTCTGTGGTTTGCTGATATAGCAAACTACTTGGTCTCAGCACAGTTCCCTCCGCATCTATCCTCAAAGGAGAAGAGAAAAATCGTGAGAAAGAGTGCCCGATTCACTTGGATCTGGGGCAACCTATTCAAACTTGGCCTGGATCAGATCTTGAGGCGTTATGTTAGGGAGGAGGAAGTCTTTGAAATTCTCCTAATCCTGTGGAGGCCACTTTGCATTAAAGAGGACTGCCTTCAAAATTCTATAGTCAGGCTACTATTGGCCCACTTTTCATCAAGATGTCAGAAGATACATCAGCCAGTGTGATCGATGCCAGAGGATGGGGAAACCGACTCCAAGGGATGAAATGCCTCTCCAACCTCAAGTGACCCTCGAGCCATTTGAGAAGTGGGGCATGGATTTTGTGGGTCTTATCAACCCTCCTTCAAGGCAAAGGTCTTACATCATTGTGTGCACCGACTACCTAACAAAGTGGGCAGAAACAAAGGCAATCAAAGCAATGACAAAAGAAAAGGTGGCTGAGTTTTTAAGAGAAAATATCTTCTACAAATTAGGCTACCCAAGAGAGTTAGTCACTGATCAAGGAAGCTAGTTCACCTCTAACTTAATTGAAGACTTGCTCGCTCATCACAAGATCAAGCATAGGACTTCCACCCCATATCATCCTCAAGCAAATGGGCAGGTGGAAGTCACTAATAGAGCATTACAAGGGATTTTGACTAAGGTGATGAGCAGCAGCAGAAAGGATTGGGAAGATCACCTGGTTAAGGCCACCTGGGCCTACAACACTGCTTGGAAGACCACAACCAGTTTCACACGTTATGAGCTGGTCTACAGGAAGAAAGTGTTGTTGTCAATAGAGTTCGAGTACAACACATTGAGGATGGCATCTCAGCTGGACCTAGATCTCAGCCATGCTCAACGTGAGAGGTTATTGCAGCTGAATGGGTTAGATGAACACAAAATGTAGGCCCTCATCCACTCAGAAGTGGTTCAACTTCAGAGGAAGATATGGCATGACCGATACCTTAATGAAAAGCAATTCCATCCGGGAGATTGGGCGCTGCTGTATGACTCTAGACACAAGGATTTCAAAGGGAAGCTAAGGACAAGATGGCTAGGACCATGTACAGTGGAGAAATGCAATGATAATGGTTCAGTCCTTATCAGGACCATTGATGAAGAAGCCATCCCCATGCTCGTCAATGGGCATCGATTGAAGATCTACAGGAAACCCCTTTCGAGGCAGGAGTTCATTGAAACCATGGAAAAATCAGTGCTAGTAATACAGAAGGGTTCTGCCTCTGTTCTGGCCACACCTTGATCATAAAATAAATAAATAAATAAATAAATAAATAAAAAATAAAAATATCCTTGGACGAAAACCTCTCTGAGGCGCCCAGGGTAGACAGTAGGGGTGAAAACCTCATGGAGGCGCCCCTGTTGTCCCTCAGAAAATAAAGAATTTGAATAAAAATACCTTTGGGTGAAAACCTCTCTGAGGCACCCAAGGCAGATAGTAGGGGTGAAAACCTCATGGAGGCACCCTTGTTGTCTCTCTCTCTCAAAAAAAAAAAAAGAAAGAAGAAGAAAGTAAAAAAGAAGAAAAAAAGAGAAAAAAGAAGCGGGTTTAATCTCTAAAGAATTATTGCAGGTTGCAGGAATACAGTGCAGAAAATGAGGCCTCCCAAAACAAGGACAGGGGTCCATACCAAGTTACCAGGCATCCTCACATACACTCCCTCCATGGACACTCATTTTTTCTAGGATTTGGACACAATCTGGTCGAGGTTCAACCTCCTACAGGAAAGTTCAGGACTTTCTACAGGCAGTTCTGCATTTCTACAGGAAACATCCTGTAGAGCCGTTGGGCAGGCCAAAATCGATTCTGGAGAGGGATTTGAAGCTTGAAATCTATTGATGGGGCATGCAACCACTCTTTTCTTCCATCCACCACTTGTTTAATCTCCTTCCACCACCATTGCAACAATCTGGTTATATATTCCTGCACAGTCATACAAGAATTCTGTTTCCTCAGATAATTTTTTTTTTTCCTCCGAGTGAAAAATCAAGCATGCAGAGGCTCGCACACTCTACTTGTCAAGGCTCCATCAGGTCCCTTCATCCGTGAACGCAATCCTGCTCATTTCAGCATGCATCCCAGGAGGAGAAGCAACTACAGGATGTCCTACAAGAATCTTGTAGCAGCTGATCCGGCTGGAGCACATACTATGGAGACACCAGCAGCTCAAATTAGACGAAGCCAGCACATGCAGCATTTACAACCAGAGGGTCGGGTCCCAAAGTCTTGCATCTAGCATCAGCCAATGAAAAAGGAGCTCCAGCACCCATGCATGAAGCAACAACAAGCAAATCCATCATTCCACGTCCCAAAGCCTGCAGAATACGTCCACGGCCACACAGGTAAGTGTCTAACCTTATTCGTCGAATTGCATAGACTATACTCTGAAATTTGCATGACTATGAAATGTGCGGATTGAACAAGTTCGGTGGCTAGTCAATTGGGCACCCACAACCAGTCAGATGGCCTCGTGGGATCCGAACAAGCCCGGTTATGCCAAAGAGATGGGTATTTGACACGTGGGAAGTGTCCAATCAGGGAGAATCAACAGTTTGGCAGAAATGGCAGTGGTTGATGGCAGAGAAAGGATTTGGCGGTCAGAGACATGCCGAAGAATGATGGTTGTGACGTTGGCTAATGGATCGGCCTGGACAGCTCACCCCCACACCATGAATTGTGCAGTAATTCAAATTGCTCGGCTGAATAACTCACGATGAACCGCTGTCATTTGCACTTGCAACCATTTTGCAGCAGAGCATGCGACCTCCTCCTCTTCAGTTTGTTAGCCCGAGCTTCTTGGCCCATTCCAACGTCCTTCCATGTCTCAGACTTGTCTAGAAGCACCGTGACATCCTCCAGAAGCCGAAAAATCTTTCTACAGGAAGGAGCTCTGCAGGAAACCCGGCATAATAGAGAGACCTGGATTGTCTACGTCGAAGTTGGCAATTCGAAGAGAGGTAGGTCCGAACACACCCTTCCCATGCATGATATTTTGAAAGGTGGTGAATTCGACGTGCTGGATTAGGAAAATTAAAAGCAAGTCTACCTATAAATCAAAATACCAGTTTACTTGTGGTTGCATGAAATTTCTTTGTTAGTTTGCGTCCATGATTTCCTCCACGGGTCCTGAAGAAAATCCCTCCTGTAAAAAAGTTGAAACACTGTCAGGGCTAACCGGTGTGAAAAAAATGTGAATGTTACATGGTCATATGTATGCTGGGGGGTAGAAATAAAGTTCTGCACTCTGTCTAGGGAAACCCGAGTCGTCGTTCTGTACATGGGCAGTCGAGTTTTAAAACTGAGGAATTGATACAAAGTAACCTGAGGGATACTTTTTTCAATGTTCTGAGGAGGACAACATACATAGAATTCCCCTTATGATCAAAGCACAAGCCAAAACAGAGCATTTTTCACCATACCAAGAGGGTTTATCAGAAAGGAACCCTCGGATTCCAAGAAATTGCGAGAAACTCCTGAGGTGGTAGACCTATTTACCCATGCAAATTGGATGACCTTCTGTGACAAAATTCAAGGTCACGATGATGAAATAACAGAGGAGTTCCCAAGGTCCTCGAAGCCTAAATCAAAGACACTAGCCACTGTAGATTTCAGGGGGTTGACCCTAAAGCTCACCCCACAACTCATTAGCAGAGTCACTGATCTACCATTGGGGATACCCTAGGATAAAGAGGAAAGGAAATTGGCCAAAAGGCCAAAAATGAATTCTTCCTACCAGAGGAACAATTTTTAGAGGATAAGAATGGGGTCCAGAGAGCCAGCCTACAGCAATTTTGGAGCAAAGTCAGCCTTCAGATTATGAAATATATTACCTGTGAGGGGCAGTTCAGTATTGTATACGGTTATCACTTCCGTTTGCTAACTGAACTCAGGCACAAGATGGATTTACCCACAGAACAAAAGTTGAGCATCCCCTACTTCCTCCTACAATCCTTCATTGAGTGTGCCACAAAAATGAAGGAAGGGACACCAGACCAACTGGCCCATCGTGGGCTTATCAAGCGCCTAGTAGAAGATGCACTCCATACCTATACTGTCCCTCTCTCCTGGGAGATTTTTCGCAATATGTCTAAGGATGATGATATCCGAATTTTGGCCGAGGAACTCACTTCCTCCAGTAGCGAGGAGAAGGAGCACATTGAGACAAAAAAGAAAGCCAAGGGCCAGGAAACCCCTGGCAGACCACCAAAGCAAGGACAAAAAGAGAAACGAGATAAGGGCCAAGCTGCTGAGGCCAAAACTATGGGTGGAAAAATGACACAAACACCCAGGGAGAAGAGATTGCAAAGCAGGGCAGCAAGGACTAAAAAAGTCCAAGCAAGTGAAGGCACACCCAAGGCAGGCACAGCCAAACTAAAGGAGAAGGCACCCCCAGCCAAGCAGGCCAGAACAGTGCAAACTAGTTCTACAGGAAGCCGAAGGCCATTTCTACAGGAAGCCCAACAACTGCTTCTACAGGAAGCCAGAAAATAGTCAGCACAGGAATTTCTACAGGAAGTCTGGAAAAAGGGCAAGGGAAGGAAGAATCTCCTGAGGTTATAGCTAGGGAGGCAGCAACTATGCTGGCCACCCTCAACACATCTCCAGAGCAAAAAGAAAAGTGGAAGAGGGAGCCTTCCATGTATTTTAAGGCAAGAAGAAGCACGAGGATTAAAACTGGCAGACCAAAAGAGAAACAATCCAAATGACCAATTACAATTGTAGACACCCCATACAAACAAAAGACATCCATTAAATATGAGCGGGGAAGCCCGAAGACATCCACATGGAAAGAAAGGATGGAAAAGTTTAACTCAGAGGCCTCTCTACAAGATGCCAAGGCTGTTCTACAAGAAACATTGGCTAGGTTGAAGGAGACCGAAAAGATGGAGGAAAAAGCAGCCAAGTCATCACTGGAGGAAGATAAGGTTGATACCATTGTGGAACCAAGCCCCCAGCCCATCCTGGGCTCTTACTATAACTTCTTAGAGGTCGGGAAGATCATTCCTCAAAAATTCACAGTGCCACTTTTCCTAGCACTAGAGGAAGAAAGAGTGAGGACCCACACTTGGATGAAGATCTCTAAATCCAAGGGTGTGGCAGATATAGGTCCTCTGGAGGAAAAGCTCAAGGAGGCCCAAAGAGAATTGTCAAGGGTAGGACATGTGGAGAGCTACCAGCAGGCCAAGCTACGGGAAGAGAATGAGTTTCTTAGACAGCAGCTACAGTTACAAGAACAGAGGAAAGAAGACATGCCTCACCTCTTGGGAGAACAATAGCAACAGGAGGAGGCCACAACAGCCAAAGATACCATAGAAGAACAGCAGATAAAGGAAGGAATGCAAGCTGAAATTGAGACACTAAATCGACAACTACAGGAAAAGGAATTGGAAGTAGGCCTAGAGATACAGTCTCTAAAACAATAGATACAAGATAAGGAGGCCCAACTGGCTTGCATGGCCAGTTGGGTAACTGAAGCTCTATAGTGTAGGCAACCAACCAAATCCTATGCCCTATACCTCAGGGATCAGTGGTTGCAATTTCAGATCAACACTTTGGCATAAAGAGGTATCTCTCAAATCCAAAAACCCCAAGAATTCATGGCTTTATGTAACAACAGTTCATCAAAAGACAAGGCCAAGCTATCAGAGTTATAGCTTCATAATTTGGCCCTTCCTAACATGACCTCGTGGGACCCCAACACTGCAGTAGGGGACATGCAGCTTATGGACATGACCTCGTGGCTAAACCATGAAGAAAAGAGAGCAGCAGAGGTCAGAAATGTCATGGACCGGGAACTACAGGAACCACTACTGATTAGAGCAGAGCCAAGGGATCCCTCAGCATTGATATCCGCCCACTAGCACCTAGCAAACAACTCTCAGGCCCTGCTAGATTACATGGATCGTCAAGCTTAGGCCATAGCACATTTTTAGGACATGGAGTGACTGTTGGGGGACAACTGTGTTCATGCTTGCACCCGTAGGTGGAACACATTGTCCCACAGCCTCAAAATCAGGGAATACCACACCCCAACTAGAATGAGGGAGGCCTTGGCACGAGCGCCTCTCTACAAAAATTCCATGCAGAATCTTCAGGCCAACTGGATAGGCCTCAAGTTAAGTCCACCTTTGCTTTTGGGGTTGCTGGAAGGAGGCACAAAAGAGGAGGAGCATAGAGAGTGGGAAGAGGTGGAAAGGAAGGCCAGATTCCATGACAGTGAAGAAGATATTACTTCAGAATCCTGGGATGTGAGGGAGGTGATCAAGGCAATCAAGGATGAGGAGCTAGACTAGTTGCTCAGAGGATGAGCAACCCATTTAGCAGGGGGGTGATGATGAGCCCCGAATTGGGTAACTTATTGGGCTCATTTTGCCTAATTGTCCTTATTCAATCCTTGTTCAATCTTCCATTTTTCATAGATTATGCATGTTTTTTATTATTTTTATGTCATTTGAACGAATAAGGGTGGTCACTCTACCTAGGAGGCTAATACGTGGTTATTTTAGGTTTTTAGGACAAATGTTGGAGCAAAACCAAGCAATCATGGGCTAGGTGACAGCCAAGCTTGAGGTGAGGATTCGTAAGGGGGTTGTCTCTGACATTAAATGGCCCTTCCTCAGGATCTCCACCCTCAAATCCGAGCTCACAGGCCACCAAAACGGATCCTAAAGGCAGCCAAGCAGATTTGGGAAGAGGGACTGTCTACTAGCAGTTGGGATAGCCGAGAGGCCTGCTAGGCCCCTCATGATGTATAAATAAGAAGGCCTTAGCCTTCGTAGTTTACTTTTTGGAACTATTGCATTTTTTGCACTATAGTGCTGTCACTTTTAGCTCGTTTTCTTGTAGCCATTGTGGCATAACTTTCGGGTGATGACTATTTTTTGATAATGACAAGCAGTCCTATTTCGTATCAGCTCTAAGTTCTTTATAGGAGCCGTAACTCTTAGGGTTGGGCCCAACCTGAGAGCCAAGGCCTCCTTTATGTATTTTTATTTCTCCTTTATGCATCGTTGTTTCTCCTTTATGCATTTGCAAAATTATTTCTGTTAGGAAGATTAAATTGTGTTGATTAACTAGGTCATTGTTGCTGGTTAGAAAGGCTTTTGATGTTTAGATTAAGTTGGTAGGATATCAACAAGGAAAAAGCTTTAGAAAAAGGCCAACGAGCACCTTTGGTTTCACCTCTCCCTCATAGGATTAGGGGCTGGGATCAAAGTAACCTTGCTGTCCCAAACAAAAACACTATTTTTGCTTTGCCATGCAATCACTAGTGTACGATTTTCATTTCCAGAAGTTGGTTACATGTTCAGATCTTTGAATGCTTCGTTGCATAGTTAATATACATGGTTTCCTTGCAAATAAAGCTTCTATTCATTCGCTTTACTGTTAGCTAGATCAGATTAGGTTGGCATAACTAGGTCTTTGATTACTTGCAAGTCTTTATTGGTTCAGTTGGAAATATACATTGCAGAGCACCTCTACCACTTCTTCATCCACCCCAACTTCACCAGACCCATCTGTTCCATCCCCTAACTGGGTTTTTTGCCTCACGTTTGTCATTTTTCCCACATAACCCTACCTTTTTGTGCAAACATTGTTTCAGCCCTCTTTGAACAAATTCAGCCATCTACACCTTCTCTCAACTCCATCCACTAGTCCCTGGACCACTTCAAACCCCTATCCTACCTCCATACCCACTCCTTCATCTTTCCTCACTCATCGATCCTCCAAAATCCCATTTCCGAACATCCTGTAGAAATTTCTGAACATCCTATAGAAATTCCTAACCATCCTGTAGAACCCCTATAGACTTCCTGTAGAAGCTCACAAATGAGGTTTCTTGATAGCCAAACTTTGTGAAACTCCCTGGAAGGGTGTTAGGGACCCCTTAGGCCCTCTCTAAACCTTCCCGACCTCTTCCAAGCATTTCTTCTCGCCGATCCACCTCTGCACAGTCAAGAACAGTGAAAGCATATGCGTGATAATTCTGATAACTTATTCAAAAATACAAAAAGATGTTTTCTTCATATAGAGGTAGTCTAGACACATGCATTTTACCTTCCTAGAAGTAATGGCATCTCTTTCAGTAGCTTGCATCAGTGAGACTAGCCAGTCAGATTAGGGTTTGTGCTTTCTTTCGCCTCTTTGGTTTCTTTTCGCAAGCAGATTAACTTCCTTCGAGTTAGCTTCCATCCATCAGTTAACAAGCTTCTTCTCAAAGCTCATAGAAGTTGGCTTGAGCCCCTAGCGTACTTGTGCCAGCTGACCAGTGATAGCTGCGGCAAGAGCTAGTACTTGTGCATACAACACCGTCACTTCCAAGTTTGTTACGAACTACCGGGTTGATAAAAGTAAAGAAGGGAGTCCCAGGAGTTGCAACATTATCGCTGCAATACTGCATTAATTTGGGTTTTGCGACCATATGGCTGCATCAATCATAATGTGTTCTTTTGTCATGGTATTTTTTTATTGCAACTACACATACATGTAGAACATCTAACTACAGTTAGGATGTTTTCTAAGTCCCTGAATGTTAGGGTTACTGGTGACTGGTAAGTTAGGTTTTCTTAATATTCAACTTATTAGTGACTTGAAGAGTATGTTTTCTTTCTTGGCTTTCCTCTATTTTATGTTAGGATTACTGTTAGGTGGTAACTTTGGTTTTCTTAATTCTCAACTTATTAGTGACTAGGAGAGCATGTTTTCTTTCTTTGCCTCCCTCTTTTTTTTTCTTTAAGTTAATTTGTGTGAGTATTTCTATGTAAAATAATAGTAGTATATCCAGATCCTATGACACATTTTACTTTTTACAATTATAAATCAGGCACAAAAATATTTGTTTTCAAATAAAAGAAACACTAAGAAATAAGAATTGGCCTTCCCTATTATCATCATGTTTGGTGTAATGATTAATCTTGCTTACTCAAACTTGGGCAGACAGATGTAGGTTCACATATAAACAACATAAATCTGATTAAGATTGCAAAGTCATTTTGTTTCTTCTAAATGAAAAATTTCCTTCATCAATAGTCCACAATAAAAGGTTTCATGCAACAAAACAATATAAACAGAGCCTAGAAGTATTTTTCTAGTTTATAGGTGACAAACTAGAAGCTCAAACAAAATTGGCTTTATTTGGATGCTACCACATAATATGCCATGGAGTTCAATAGATCCTAAAATTGCAAAAAGCATTTTTCTGATCAAATAGGATCGGCTTTATTTTATTGCTACCACATAATATGTCATGTAATTTATTGGCCAGGATTTTTTTTTTTAAATCTAATGAAAATGTCAATATACCATGGAATTGATTGAAAAAATTTAATGAAAATGTCAATATGCCATGGAATTTATTGGTCTGGAGAAAATGTATGCCATGGAATTCAATTAATAATGAAAATGCCTAATGGATAAAAATTTAATTAAAATGTCAATATGCCATGGAATTGATTGGCCTCAAGAAAAAGTATGCCATGGAGTTCAATTGATAATTAAAATGTCAATATTCTTTGGAATTCATTGCCTTAAGGAAATGTTATGGTTAAAACTGTATTGAGATTGTCTGAGCTTTGACTCAAATGGAATTTTAAAACCCCAATGAGAGTGTTTGAGCCCAAGCTCGAACGAAATTTTTAAAACCCTAATGAAAATGTCTGGGCCCTGACTCAAACTGGGACCTTTAGTGTGTGAGAATGTGATAATCAATAATACCACCCAGACCTATACTCGTATCTCCAAAATTGTTTAGTTTAGATTTTAGAGAAATTTAAAACTCAATGAGAATAAATGTAGCTTGGTTCGATGTTAATACAGAGGGTTCAATGGCATCACAAAAATTATAGCAAAATGTCTGAGCCTAGATTTGAATAGTGGTGATTTCCATTTCCACATTGTTTATCTCAACTTAAAATTTCAGAGTGAAATTTGAAAAATTTAAAGGAAAGTTCAATGGCATTCGGGAAATTTTAGAATTCCACCAAAATATCTAAGCCCAACCTATTGGCCAGATAAATCGTTCTTGCGGACAAGACTGATCTACCTAGTATCGAATGATATCTAGCAACAAGGAGCACAGACAAATCTACTTTTCTCTAAACATGTTTCAATTCATAAATGAAAACTAAGAGGTGTAACAGACCCTACCTCGGTCCAACACTTGTTTGTGGAATCTTTATTCCAACAACTTCAAGCAGTTCACTTTTAATAACCTGCATACACAAACAAAAACACATCAAAGAACACCTGCATAGATATTATAATAAAACATGTTCATTATGAAGATCAAGGAGCTCATAAAATAAACCGTTAGAGACAGTTCATTGAGAAAAACAAACTTGATTGTATTAACTTTATGAATAAAAGAACTTTACAACCTTTGCCTTGATGTTTCACAAGCTCTTTCCAGGGTCCATCATGAGTCTCCTCTACTTTGACAAGCCTCACTCACTTCCCAAATGAAATGAAAGGTATGTGATCTCTCCTCTCACAAGCTCAAAAAGGAAGTCTAATTTCCAGTATCATTTACCCTCAAGAATCTTCATCTTTCAACCTCTCCTACAACCAGCCCAATGCCTAAATTTATAGTGCAAATGGAGGAAGTTGCAGGTCCACCATTGAAGGGATAAGTTCCTCCTTCAATGGGATAAGCACCTCATATCATGGAGTTAGCTCCCTTAGTTATGGAATGGATGAACCAAGGTGGAGCGGACTTGCCAACACAATATTCCTTCTAGAAGTGTCCAGAAGTGACCCAAGATGAGTTTTTAAGAATGAACTAATGCCTTTTTAACTTTTATAGGGGTTCGCACCCATCACTTGACAGACAGAGCGGTTAGGTTCACAAGAAACATGACAATTGGGTGCGGCACCACAGGCAATGCTAGGAGAAAGTGCGAAACCTGGATTTGGGATATTTTTAAGGTCTTTCTCCCTTTTTCAAGGTTTGACATGAAGAGCTGAGGCTTAAGACTTGCAAAGGAGGTATGTATGATTGTTGATGGACTCATACAAACTGTAGAAAGTCATGGTGACAATTTTTTGTGTAACAGATTGCCGCCTAAAGTGCGAAGTCTGTAATAGATGAGGATGGTTTTTGATCATCTAAGAAGAGTGAAGGAATTTATCATTTCAAGGATCTTCCTGTGGATATCCTGGTCGGAACCTGTAAAAACATTCAATACAATATAT
>APFE030456320.1:0-15838 GCA_000404065.3 Pinus taeda | reverse complement strand
TAACATATCATCAGAATATAGATAACCATATATAGCAGGTTTCAAAATCGATTAGAATTTCAAAGATAAAATAATATAAATTTTCATCAAACCAGGTGTCGTCAACTCGTCATGTGCAAGTGCCTCTGGTGGTTTTCCTGCCATACTCAATATAATCAGTAACCAAGTTTTTCTGTGTTAGTCATTGTCATAATAGCATTAATTACCATCACCTGGTCATTCACATCACCGTTCATTGTGAACTAGAACTAATGTAAGTAGCTAACATAGGGGATACCTCCATCATGGCTAGCATCATCATAACCTTAATGGAACTATACATATAGATCAAGGCTATCATCATTATATCATCAATAGAAAATACACATAACCATTAATTATATCGTAATCATAATATTAATAGAGAACATACATAACCATCACATTCGCTGATAATAGAGCCACGATTTCTGGATCCTTAGCCTGAGTTACTCATAGACTAAAGTATGCCAGATAATGTCATATTAGAGTCAGGAAACTAGGGTGGGCACTACATTGATGATTCCCATAAATTTCTGGTTGTGCAAACTGATCTTCAATAACAGTGTATTCTTCCTCAATCACGAAAGAGAAAGGAAGCAACACCCTCTCCTTGTGTTCTGCCATAGAAAGCTTTTGGAAAGAATGATCATGATCATGAAGACTATATGATTGAATTTGACCTTTTAAACCTTCAATGTCTTTCTCAATGTTCTTAGCAACTTCATCTAAAAATTTCATCTTATCTTCTATCTTGCACTCAAAAGTTTTTAGATAAGAAGATAAGGACAAAGAAATATTTTCATCTATTTCTTCATTAATATGATCATCATAACATTCTATATCTTCAGACAATTGATTCTCAACCACACAAGATTCCTTTGATATGTTATCCAACTGCTTTTTTGAATCATTCTCACAAACAATGTAATTTTCCTCCTTATTATGATCATTCATTGATGTAAGTTGCTGAAAAGTATGACGTAAAAAATCAACCTTTTCCTCTACCTGAGGGTTATAAAAGCTATCTTCCAGTACTTCTTCTTGGTGTTTGCAATCAATTTCATACTCTTTATGATCAAAATACTGGCAAGTTTGCTGCATCTTCTCATTCATATCAGAGGATGTAACATGGTTTTCATAAGTAAACCCCTACTGATTTTCATGTTGCATTTCATGGGATGTTATACTTTCTTCTTAGTGTTGAAATGTATTGTTATGAAGAGCCTCTAAAATTTTTTCATCCGTAAATTCATCGTCATCATAAAAATCCTCCAAATATTGAATAAAACTTGCAGAATGTTTACAAAAATCTTGGACCAGCAATAAGGAGGGATGAAATTCTTTATACATCTCATAGAATTCATCATGAAAATTAGCAAGCGAATATATTGAACCATTTTCCAAACTTTTATACCAAGACCATGCTCTTCCCTCTAAAATGGTCATAAACATCTTCATGAGAAAATCTGCAGGGAAATGAACCTTAAGACTGCGTACATGCATATGGAACCTAACCAAATGAAGAGCAACATTGTCCTTCTTTTCATCTTTGAATATTGGAAGATCATCTAACCATTCGACCTTTGGCATAAGATTTGGAAAACCAGGGACATGAGATCGATTCATAGGGGCATACCTGGCATTCATTCTTGCAGTGGAACTCATCTTGAAACTTCATCAAGCTACTGATCTTCTAGCAGTGGAGTCACCTTCCAATTTGTTATTTGATGTGTGGAGTCACCAAGGTAGATTGTAGCCTCGAAAATTTTCTCAGCTCCTGCTACCTTCAGAAGTTCAGCTTCTTGATTTCGGGAATGTTTAATCTTCAGGCTCCCGACAAGGCGCACAAAAATGTTATCACAAAACCCAACCCTGATAGGCTGTTGATCAGGTAGACCTTGAGTAACTGTTTTAAAAGAACTTTTGGCTGAGGCTTAGCCTCCTCAACCCGAGAGGGCTCTCATTAGGTTAAAGATTTTGATAAAGATTAGATGGCTAACTCTATGAAACAAGTGAAGAAATATGAATGGTTGAACATGATCAGTAAACATCCATTGGGCTTATGGAGTCAAGAAATGCTTCAGTATGACAATAATATTAACTTTGCATGGAAGTCAGGGCATCTGGAGTTCAACATATCAGTAACACATCAAAAATATGTAGAAAGGCACAGTCTAAAAATACATGAAGGAAGTTAGAGCATAGCTAATGAGTTCTAAGTAATCATGCATTCATAATACTGCAAGAAATAAAATGAAGACAACCATAGGACAATTTAAACATTCCTTCTGAATCATGCATTCATAATACTGCAAGAAATAAAATGAAGACAACCATAGGAAAATTTAAACATTGAAATCCTTCTGAATCTTGAGGAGCAAAGCCAAATCACTGTATTACATTAAAACACAGTCTTGTACAAAAGCACAGTATGAGTGTTCTTTCAAAAATTTCCAACCCCTGGTGCACTACATCTTCTCCAATATATAGAGTTCATTCTATAGATTAGATTCCTCCTCCAGCATGAGGGGAATTCGAATTATTCTTACTATGACACCTATTGATACTTAAAACTAACTATTAAATGTAACTGACTGTTAACTGGCAGTTCTAGAGATCTAAAACAATTAGGAGTGTAACTCCTCATTATGATTAAAACAACGTTATCTAGGAATTAAACATTCCTTTTGGCACCTATAACTCCATGAATTCAAATTTGATGGTGTTCATAACCCTCCAGCTGGCCCTTGATGCCTCATCCTTTTACTGTTCTTGGAAACTAGGAGACTTTTCCTTGCTCTGTTCTGGTTGAAAAATAGGTGTTGGGACAGAGCTCGTATCTTCTCATAAAAAATGTATTTTGAAAAACTGAAGGAGGCTTTCGTGAACCAATCCGTTCTGAACAAAAATCTCTCGTGGTTTTTTTAAATACCTTTCCTACCTTCTAAAATATGTCTTTGAAAAACAGGTGAGGAGAAATATGTTTGTGAAAAACTGCACCTACAAGAGTTTCGTAGTGCAAGTTTGGTCATCCATTTCTCCCAGATCATAATGAATTTGAAGAAACTGAAAGAGGTTTTTATATCTCATTATGTTAGGAATAAAAAACTCTTTCAATTTTCAGAGATGAGTTTTCAATTTTTCAAGAATCCCCTTGGAATTTTACTTCTAAAAACAAGGAGACAGAGTTCCTCCTTTTTAGAGTTTCATTCTTATGCTTGTCTTCGAATCCTTCTGCTGACCATGTTGTCTCTTTTAATAACATGACGTGCATTAAATTAACCATAGACCCTGCTCAAATACTCGTGCTAAGACAAAACCTCTTAGGTGTTGCCTGAAGCATCATGAACAATACTAGCTATGAAATAATGACCACTTTTATAACATATAGCTTAGAGTTCAAAGATGTCCTTCCTCTACTTGTTTTTCCCTTGCTGGATGTTTACACTTTGTAAATGATCCTTTTCAGAGACTCCTCTTCAAAAATATTTCCCTTTGTCTCTCAAAATTGGTTCAAAAAATCATAATATGCAACTACAGCAGTTTCGTAGCGTGCTACGAAACTGCTGAGCATTAGGCATCACCTACAGCAGTTTCGTAGCACGCTACGAAACTGCTGTGTAATTCCAAAAACACAGTTTAAGGCCAAAATTTAGCTTTCTTGAGCTTTCTTTTCCTTGAAATGGTTTTTCCACCTGTCATGAAGCTGTTCAACATTGGATACATAGAAACATGTAGTATTGATCATGACTACTCATTACTTCATATCTTGGAACTTTCCCATCTTCTCAACTAGCTTTTACTATTTTGAAATTTGCCTTTTCAATTGCATGTTTTCTTGCCCTTTCCTTGAGTTGGGAAATCTCAAGATTGGTAGACATCAATTTCTTTTTGACTTCCTCAAAGCTACATTCTTCTTCTTGAGTGCTAACTGTCTTGCTTGAGTTGAAATGGAGAACTGCCTCGCTTGAGCCTTCAAAGAACTCTGATGTATGTTGACCTTGAGCTTACCAAGTGCTTCTTATGCATGAAAGGAACACAAAAATGACCAAGACCAATTCTTCCTTACCTTACACTTTTTCTTTGAAATTTTTTTCAGTGATAACAGGTGGAACAACTATTAGTTTGGTCTCAAAACTGCAAAGTTTTGTTGCACTCTCAACAACAGAAGCAGATTATGTTGCTGCTATAGAGGCTAGTAAAGAAATGATTTGGTTACAAAGGTTTCTGGATGAATTGGGTAAGAAGCAGGAGTTGGGCAGGTTATACAGTGACAACCAGAGTGCCATACATCTTGCAAAGAAATCTGCATTTCATTCCAAGAACAAACATATATAGCTCAAGTACCATTTCATACGGTCAGTGTTGGAAGATGGATAGTTGAAGCTGGAAAAGATACACACTAGCCAGAATCTTGTAGATATGTTAACAAAAGTTGTAACCAGGGATAAACTGAGAATCTTCTCAGTTTCAATTGGTCTTCAAGTATGGTGAAGAATATGAGAAACAACCAGGTCCAAAGTGGAGTCAACAAATGAAGGAGCGATGGAGTTGCTATAATCAGTCTCCAAGTGGGATATTGTTGGGTTTGGAGCCTGATTACCTTTTGTATTCAAAGGTATCGCTACATTGGACCCCAGTTCGTAATGGGTTGTAAAATATTCGCTACAGGGGGGGTCTAGGGGCGGTGGGGTGGCTGCAACCTTTTGGGAGCCCTGCCCCCTGGTAAAATTGGCTTGTAAAATGTTGTAATTTCGTAGTCAATATGGGTCATTCATTAGGTGGAGATTTGACGGTATAAGTTATGTTTAATTTAGGGTTTTTTTCCCTAGAAGGCAACCCCTTGCTATATATGAGGGAATTGTATTGTGTGTATGTAGATCTGTATTCTGAGTGAGGAAGAGAGAGGAGATTGAGAGTGAAGAGGAAATTACACCGGATATGCTGTAGGTTGTATCTCTTCAGTTTGCTGGATAATATAAATCGAAGAATTGGCTGTTTCTCTGTGGACGTAGCCCAAACTAGGTGAACCACGTATATCTGTGTCTCTCTTCTTTTATGCATTTTTTGTGTTTATATTTTTGCAATATTTTATGTGTTCCATTTCTCTATAATATATAATTTTCTAACAAAATGGATTTATCCACCTAGTAAGTATAAGGTAATTGGTAGCTGAAGGAGGAGATGTATCTCATAAGTGGCACTCACATAAAATTTTGTGACAACTATTCTGGTAGTAATGAAAAATATAGATTGGTTCAAATCCCATAAATACCCAGTGTGTGGAATCATCAATTGAGAGCTGAAAGTTTGAAACAGGTTAAAAAATCACATGTCTAAATATTTTGAGGAGAAGAACACCTCATAGCGCAATTTCCAAACAAAACAAAATCAACATAGACTTAATAAAACATGAGGAAGGATTAGATAATACATTCTTTGTCCATAGAATAATCTTCAAAATATATTTGCGATCCAAATTTATAGTGCACTATACTTGCCAATGACCAGTAAAGTAGTTGAATGCTTCATGATGTGGTCAGAATCTTCTTAGATTCAGATGGGGGCAACCAAATGGCTTTCTTTCTAGTTGGATATTTTTTCAAAGCTAATTAATTCACATGATCAGATTTTCACTTAGCTCCGCTATAAATTGATGATATCGTTAAAGTGACTGGACAATAAGGTGGGGGAAAATGAATGGCTTGCTTTCTAGTTGGATATTTTTTCAAAGCTAATCAATTCACACGATCAAATTTTCACTTAGCTCTGATATAAATTGATGATATTGATAAAGTGACTAGATAAGAAGGTGTGAATCTGTCTGTAGCTATGTATTATCTATCAATGTATCTTGAAATTAGGCTGGCACTTCATCTATCTCTTTGAGTAATAGTATCCCACATGTATGGCTGCTAGATCACCGGGCTTTACACCTGCTTGTGCATTTGCCTTTACATGAGCCATTCAATATCATATCATGGTCACCTCTTACTTAGGCTTGTACTACACACAATATTCTCCTTGCTCCAACATGCAGAAGTTCAACCAGAACTTTTGATCCTTTGTGTGAATGTATCATGATACCTAAAGCTGAGACAAAGAACATCATATTATTTTTCACTATAGAATATTTTCTTTGATTGGATCAAAGAAGTAGTGTGAAGGAGTTGTTGATCATGGAGTGACCTGGAACATTGCTATTATGAAGTGAATATCCAAAAGAAGAAAATCATATCTTTGTTTGATATTGAGACACATTAAAACTATTAGTGTTTTTGAAGAAATTTTAATGATGTTTTATATCTCCTTGGAAAAAATAACCCTAAAGAAACAATATTTTCTCAGCATGCAAGGACCCATCCAATGGTGTCATATTGATGTAGATTTCGATGAAATCTAAACCATAAAATCTAGACAATAAATTTGATGGTGGTCCACTGTAAATTTGATGATGAATGTATGTTAAAGGAATGGAGGTATATCCCCTTGTTAACTTTCATTATAAAATAGATCCCCTTGCCATTGATGTCAAAGGGGGAGGTAAGCAGAGGTGAGGATAAATTTTTCTTAGGATAAAAGGGGGAGGATCAAGATGTTTCCATCAATGCCAAAGGGGGAGATTATTGGCAAAGTTGTCATTGATGGTATTGTCGTTGCGAATAAAACCCTCCAAAATTTCGCATACACTTGAATTTTGGAGCCTACCATGGATCTTGCGATTGACTTTTTTGTTGTCACTTCTATCTATGATTATTATTTGGGCTTCCTTTTGGATTTTAAGTGTCAAAGTCACATTCTCACACATGCTCAATCTGCAATGAATTCATGAGCATGCTTATTTTATGCAAGCTTGAACAAGCATAGATTGTTCCATTGAGATTATGCTTATGCAATGTCCAATCCATGTCGACAGTCAATGCGCATTGACATCAACAATTTCTCACTTCTAGTTGCGTTTGTACTTCTATTTAAGTGAGTTTGCTAAATGTCACTTCACACACCTTTATTTTCGTGAGTGTTATTTTCATGTTTTTGGTTGTACCTTTCGCTTATTTCCCTTTAATTAGTGTCATTTTCATGTTACCTTCACCTTAGCATGTGTTTTTTTCACCTTCGTTTGCATATCACAAGTGTTGTTCGCACTTTTATTTTCATATAAAAAGTGTCGTCCTTTGGCGTGGGAATTGTCGCTTATCATGTAAAGTGGATTTTTAGTTTGTTTCAGTGGGAAATATTTGTGATAATGAGTTGTTCTTATCATGCAGACATGTTCTGCACTCATTTCCAAAGTTTCATGCACTGTTGCACATGTGTCATCACTATCGTCGCAAAGTCTATCTTTATTGTCGCACTTAGAATGGGTTGTTGCAATGTTGTTGGATTGAGGAAAGTATGTTGTTCATGTTTTCTGAGTGTACTATGTTGTATTTTCAAGTGAACTAAGTGTGTGATCATGTTCAAGTCTTGATTTTATTCAAATTCCTCTCGTTGATCCAACACTTAGTCAAAATTGGAAACAATCCTAACTAGGCCCCTTAGCCTCATCCAACCCCCCTAAACTGCACACTCCGTAGTCTCAGTCCTCAAGTAGCATCATTTTTTATTAACACTACAGGATGTGCAGTCTTTGCCTCCCAAAACTATGCATTTCACAACCTTAGTGCTGAAGCCCGACCCATGAGTCCCAGAATTGAACAATCTTTCTCTCCTGCCAAGCCAACATTGCGCATTGTGCAATCTTAGTCCTTAAATCTGAATATTGAGCTTCTGAACTAAACAACTACGCAATCACCTAGCCTTGTGTCCTTCTAGTACTGCACATTTCACAATTTCAGTGCTTAAGCATGAGCCTTGGTATCCAAAACTGCGCAATCATGCCCTCTAGCAAGGCCTGAGCTGCGCATTGTGCAGTCTCAATACTCAAGCCTAGTCCTTGATACCCTGAATTGTGAAACTTTACAGTTACCTAGCCTCCTCTACTTCCTAGAACTGCACAGTTGGATGAAACAGTGAAAAACCCCTCAACAAGGCTCAATTACTCCCAAAACTACACAATCTGCATGCCCAGTCCAACTTGAATTGCACATTGCATAGTCTCAAGGCTCAAGCTTCACCCCTGACTTCTTAAGCTGCATAATTGTGCAATCACTGAGCCTCTTTCTCAGCTTGTCCCAACTCAATCATTGGATCATCATGCAACATCTGAGACTACGGGTTTATCAGTTTGATGTCATCTTGTCATGAATGGATTGCAGATGCAGGTACTCTATCATGTTATGGCAAGATGATGAAGAAGGAGTTGGTGAAGGAGGACATGCTAGAAGACACATATGGAGTTGAAGAGATAAGATGATCACCATGTGAGAAGATCAAGGAACACTAGATTACAACAGAAGATCAAAGAACGAGACCACATGAAGACTCCATCTGATTCACAACCCTTTGGAGGGTGAAAGTGAATAAAAAAGCATATCTCTCATGAATATGAAGCATTACACATCTATTGTTGAAGACAAAGGAGCAACAAGAATGGGTTGAAATTGCCATGTCATCAAGAAATCCTTGTCAACACTGTCATACAATGTCATGTCATGAGTCATCATATGCCACATCATTCTTGTGGATTATGTAATTTCTTATCCAAAAATTTATTGTAAAGTGGAAGTCCAAATCACATGTATAGAAGATGAGGAGTCATGTAAAGTTGAAAAGTCATAGGATGTCAAACAATCACGAGGGTAGTCAAAGAGTCACAAGGGAGGTGAAGCATCACCCCATTGGTCATATATACACCCTCATTGTATGAGCAAGGTACTTTTCACCTTGGCTCCCCTCGCAAGGCATTAGAGAGACAAGGCAATTCTTTTAGGGAGCAAGGAGTGGCTCCAACGCTCCACTATTAGAGCTAGTGGTGTTCATTGTTACATGTGTCTTGGAACTTTTACTTAATATCATAAGCCTCATGGCCAACGTGTTCTTCACGCATGGATTATGAATATTTGAAAGACTATTCTGTAATTTGTTGTAATTCGTGTTTTCTTTCATCTGTGCTAAAGTATTTGAACTATTTCGGTTATTTTGGTACTTATCACATTGATAATGTGCTGTAATGGTTGCTATTGTTGTCACATCCTTATGGACTATTCCACTGGATATTAGAAAAAAAATTCTTGTTGATTGGTTGTAATGACCATTGCATCTTTGTGGACTATTCCTCTTGATGTTAGACAAATCTTCTTGGTTGCGTGTGTCTCTACTAGGGTGGTACTATTACCTCTCTCTTAGAGGCTTCCTTTTTTTTCTCCTTTTGCAGTAGAAGAACCTTGACACAATTACAACCGAACACTCACCAAGCACACTCACTCACTTTTCGAAGGCACATTTGCATTCCTCTCTCTTGATGATAGTTAGAGCCAAGGAAAATCTACAAGTATACATGGAAATTGGGTAGATACTCTAGATGGTGCTCTTATTCCAAATGGTGAGAGGTCTAATTAGGACTTCACATCATGGGGACACCCTTGGTTGACATATTTCCAACACCATCAACAAAATGGTGCTAGAAGGAGGGTAGATGATAAGCTGTGCCTGTCGCGTTTGTTTGAATCTCTTATCATAAATGGCTTATCCTCAAATCATACTCCCGGGGTGTTTTTCCAAGCTATCCCCTAGTAAACTGTTAATCCCCAATGATCCTCTTTATCACTTGTCTCAATTGAAGTTTAATGGTGAGGATGGAACACCCATAACTGAGTACATTTCTAATTTTCTTAAATTTTGTGAACATTACAAAATAAATGATGAAGATTTTGCTTGTGTGGATTTATTCCTCACCCTTGAAGGTCTTGTTAATCGATGGTGTCATACCTTACCATCTGCTTCCATCCATTCTTTTCATAATTTCCTCAAGGATATTTATCAAGCCTTTGATAGGTATGATTACTGAGATGTTGTCAAAAAAATCAATCAACTAAGAATGAAGCCTAATGAACCAGTTGAGGATTCCTTTGTTTTGAATTTCCTAAAGAAGACATAGATTGGGATTTATTTAAGAACAATTTTGAGTGTTTCGGTCACATCTCTTTGCACGATGAATCTGGACCTCTTGATGTTTCTACTTCCACAACTTTTGTAAATCATGAGACACCTCTAATTTCAGAGGAGGAATCTACAATTCCTTTTGTTCCTTGTCCTCCTCCTTTTTAAGTTCCGAAGTGGGTGCCTCCTTGCGATGATAATAAAGTTAGGAGATCCGTTAATCAAATTCCTAATCCATCTTCTCATTCTTCATCTACTTTTCATGAATAAGATTCAATGAAGGAAATCCAAAAATGGATCTTGAATCCCATGGTGAAGACTAACTCCTCCATTCCGCAAGGCAATGTTACTATTCGTAACTCTAGTATTGAATCTGATATGGATTTATATTATCCTCTAACATCTACATGCCATGACTCTTTGTAACATGATCAACCTGATCAATCAACTCCACCAAATAGTTTTTCACTCTCTCTTAATTTTCGAGTTATTGGTTCAAATTGTGATCAAATACAAGGCAGACACATTACATAGATAAAGGAGCAGGAAGGTGAAGATGATTTCAATATTTCTTCTTTTTTTTAAAATCCTCCATTTGAAGATGATGTACTTCCATTCTTGGATTATTTTCAATCTGCTAATCTCGGTAGTGAATCAAATGCAATAAATTCTTTCAATCAATATGTATCCTTGGGAAATAATCATTCTAATGATGATGACACTGTTGATGTATATGATCATGAATTCCCAAGTGCATCATCTAATCAAGTACTCTTTTCATCCCTCACCAGCTCTTCTCTTGCATAAAGAAAACTCTCCAAACCGGCTTGCTCATGAAATTTCTCCGATGCATACATCTTTAGATTTGTGATCAAATGAATCTTTCAACTTGAGTAATCTGATTTTTGAAGTTGAAAAATCTGGTCAAGTTAGAGAAAAACATAGTTTCCATCAGATGAGTAGTGGTCTTATTGAAACTAGTGGTTGCAACTCTCCTCACACCATGCACAATTTGGTTCAATCTTCAGGATGTGATTTTACATTCCTTGAAAGTTGTGGGACTTGTCAGGAAGTCAAGGCACTTCAACTTATGTTGATGGTTATGTTAGGATCTCGCGAATTTAGTAAGTCCCCCAAACTAAGTCAGATTTGGTTTCTCTTGCACAATCCTTCTCTTTGCATGATTTCACTTGATGCAAATTTATTTTTGAAATATGTTTGGTATTTCGGGTGTAATTTTTCAAATTTTCAAGATTTCACTTTTGATCGGATTCAAGAATCTTCTTCAGTTGATTCAACTTCATGCAAATCTCTTTTAGGTTTGGAATGTTAATCTCCATTAAATTCATGGAAAAGTGAAATTGATCACCTCAAAGATCATCTTTGGCTGAAGGAATCATATCTATCAGATTTATTTCATGATAAGTGGCTCCTGTTTTTCCTTGTAAATATCCTATCATGAATCTTGTTCTTCATAGCACCTGAAATCCTCTTGAGTGTGAATGAATGCATGGCTTATTGTGCGAATAAAATTCTTCTTCATTCACCATGTCTTGACTGGTCTCATTTGTTTATTGTCATGGAAGCCCTTTTAAATTCTTTTGATGATTACAATGTTTGTACCATTTGTCGCCAGTTATAAGAAAATGGTTTGTCACATTCAGCTTGTGAGGAGCTTGGCTCGATTGTTTAGAGCATTAATAGATCTATTCAAATTGATTTATCTTCATTAACTACTATCTAGGAATCCGATTCTTTAATCAATCCATCTGATCATAATATTAACTGTCATTTGTTTTATCATTTTCCCACTAGTATATATGATGAAAATTGTTTCACATTGATTAATCTTTATGGTTTATCTCACGATTCATATACTTGTCAAGCAGTCGAGGCACTTCAACCTTCGTTAATGGTTATGTTAGGTCCTCACTATCTTGAAAAACCTTCTGAATATGATCAGATCTATTTTCCATCGCAAGATTCTCATCTTGATACCACACTTTTAATTGAAGATTCATTATTTCAAAGTTTTCAGGATTTTCAAGAGGATTGTTTCGAATTTCATGATCCAATTGCCGAGTGGTTGGAGCAATCTTTGTTAGGTCCTTATAATACTAGTGATTACCCCATTACTATTGTAGTTGTATCGCTTATTAATATTTTTGAGCCCCTATTGTCCCCATATTTTTATTACTATGCCCCATAGAATCCCTCTATTGTTATTTTTGTGGCTTTATATTATTATTGTTAGGTTGGCTAGGTTATATTGTGACTCCATAGACTCCTATATATAGAAAGGAGGTTTTGTCATTTGAATCATTGAAGAATTGTTCATTTGTATAATGTAAAGGAGGTTCCCCCTCGAAGAGGCTGAATTCTAAGGCGTTGATCTCACTTTTCTATCCTTTTATGAGCTGGTTTCATAACATTTGTATCAGAACTTTGGATTCTAGGGTTTCGCTGCTCCCAAATAGGTCATGTGTGGATTTTTGCTATAATTTTTTTTTTTTTTTTTTGTGATGTTTCAAAAGAAAAACAAAACCCATTTGAGATGAAATCGCACTGAATCTTGGGTCCAAATTTCAGAGCTTTTCGCACTATATTTTCGGAGATATGATCTGAGGAAGTTGGTCTTTTTATAGACCCCTGAATTACATTCCAAACAGGTGACCTGGGGAAAATCGTCATAACACTCTCTCTGAGCATCAGATTGAAATTCTATAAGAAGGTATAGAAAGAAGACGGACTGTAGTTTCTTGTATATATTGTTCAGTTCCATAGGTTGAAACAGTGACATGTGGCACTTCATACAAGTTCACTCTTCTGGAAAGGTCTATAATTAGGTCATCTTGGGAGATTATGCATAACTCTTTCTTGGAGAATTCAATTTGGATCAGACTGGTGGCATTGGAAAGAGGACACAGAGGGCTACTACAGGTCACAATTTTAGAACTGGATGATCTGAAATTACAGAGATACATCAGATTCAATATCAAGCTCCTACAAAGTGAAAAAAAGGTGTGTATTTTTTTTTAATTTTTGCTTAAGCTTGGTTTGAAAAATTAGTTTGAAGGATTCAAAGGGCATAGTAAAACATTATTATCGATAATTGATGCCTCGAGGAAAGAAAATGCAAACACCTAGTAAGAAACCTGAAAGCTCTAGCATGACTGATGAAGAAGAGGAAGAAATGCAACATGATATATCAAAATTACGAGACCAAGTGCAACAAGTGTCACTTGAACAAAAAGTAACAGAATCTAAGATGAAAGATGTAGAAGCTGAGATGGATGGTTTAAAGAAAGGTTTAGAAGCTAATATGGATTGTTTAAAGAAAGTTGTAGAAGCTAAGATGGATGGCATGGAAGCTGAGATGAATGGCATGGACGCTAAAATAGATGGCATGGATGATAAGATGGAAGAATTAAGGATAAATATGAATAAGTTGCTACAAGAAATGGTCACTAATGGTGAAAGAGTAGTAAAGGAAACTCATGATGAGAACAAAAAAAATGTTAATCATGATTCCATAGGACTTAATGTTGGAATCGAAACCCACCATATGTATTCCAAAAATTGATAATGAGGAATTTTGATGGCAAGGGATCCCCGCAACATGGATATTATAGATGACAATGTTTTCGATCTCAGATAATGTGCAAAACACACAAAAGGTATGTATGGCAACTTTATATTTGGAACCAAATCAGTTTGTATGGTATCAATGCTTTGCTCTCGTAAACAATTTATCACTTGGGCAATTTTTACGGAAGAATTGTTAGCACATTATGAGGATACAAAAAGCAACACTTTTTTTATCCAATTGATAAGTCTCAAACAAAAGGGTTCAATAATGGAGCACATTGAGAGTTCCAAAAATTGAACATAAGGGTAAAAGATATTCCAGAGGAGCATAGGATTGATGTGTTCATAGGGTCTTTAAAGGATAATATCCAACATGATGTTCGCCTTTGGGAACCTGATTCATTAGAGAAGGCATTCAGGTTAGCAAGAAAAATGGAAGCAAAATTATGGCAACCAGGAACCATACCACTCACATCTATAAAGACGGAAGTGGTGTCCCTATCTTACCACAACCTTATTAAGGTTGACACACAACAATTGGCCGAAGAAAAAAAGAGCAAAAAGGCTTTGTTGACAGTTGTGATAGTAAATACACTAAAGGTCTAAGTTGTGCTGAGAGAAAATTATTCTACATAGATTGTTGAAGAGGAAGAAGAAAAGGAGCAAGAAAGGTCAAAAGAAGAGGATATACTCCAGGAACAAAGCCTAGATAAAGAAAAAATGAATCCGACCATATCTTGTAATGCATTGGCTGGAATTACCACTCCTCAAACCATCAAGATAGAAGGACAATCAAGAAGAAAAAGGTAATAGTGTTGATTGATTCAGGAAGTACCCACAATTTTATTCATTGTAAGGTAGCAAAAGAATTGAATTGCTTCCTATATCTAGCACCAGAGTGTCAAGTGATGATTGCAAATGAAGGAACAATAAATTGCTTTGGAAAGTGCCATAATATCAAGCTATCGATGGGAGAATATGTATTGACTAGCTCAATGCTTTCCATTCCAATGGGAGGTGTTTATGTTGTATTAGGAGTCCAATGGCTACAATCCTTGGGTACAATAGCTTTTAATTTTCAAGAACTTTTCATGAAATTTTCTATGGAAGGAAAGGAAGTTGTATTAAGAGGTATTGCAGGGAAACCGGGAAAGATAATAAGCTCTAATGGTATGACAAAGCTTCTAAAAAAGGAACAAAAGGTGTAATTTCACAATTATATTCGCTAGATGTTTCCACATTGGAATCATCTATTTCTCCAGATCTCCAAATAGTCTTGGACAATCATTCTAAGGTATTTGATACTCCCAAATGTCTCCCACCTATTCGTGATCATGATCATGTTATTCATTTGATTCCAGGAAGTGTTCCTCCAAACATCAGGCCGTACAAATATCCCTATGCCCAAAAGAGTGAAATTGAAAGTATGGTTACAGAAATGCTAGAGGCTGGTATAATTCAACCGATTCAAAGTTCTTTCTCTGCTCCAGTAGTATTGGTGCACAAGAAGGATAGATCATGGTGCATGTGTCCAGATTATAGGGAGCTCAATAAGCTCACTATTAAAGACAAGTTTCTCGTTCCTGTCATTGATGAATTAGTGGATGAATTGAATGGATCAATTTACTTCACCAAGTTGGATCTTCGTTAAGGATATCATCAAATAAGAATGAAGCCTAAATACATTTTGAAAACAACATTTAGAACTCATGACGGTCATTATGAATTTTTGGTCATGCCTTTTGGCCTTACCAATGCACCTTCAACATTTCAAGGTTTGGTGAACTCCATTTTCAAACCATTCCTTAGAAAATTTGTGTTAGTATTTTTTGATGATATACTAATCTACAACAAGTCTTGGAAGGATCATGTTGAACATGTTGACAAGGTGCTACAACTATTAGAGGAGAAATAATTATATGCAAAAAGATCCAAATGTTTCTTTGGAGTACAAGAGGTGGAATATCTGGGTCATATTGTATCTCATGAAGGAGTTAAGGTAGACCCTAGAAAAATTAAAGCCATTAAGTAATGGAGAATACCCACATCCATAAAGCATCTGTGAGGATTTCTCAAGTTGACAGGGTATTATCGCAAGTTTGTTAAGAATTATGGGAGAATAGCAGCACCACTAACAACATTATTGAAGAAACGTGCATTTTCATGGACTCCAAAAGGAGCAAAGGCC
>APFE030456315.1:0-81870 GCA_000404065.3 Pinus taeda | reverse complement strand
TTAAACCCTGAAGTTGCACTATTGTACTTCAGGGATATTCTTTTATAAAACTGGACCAATTATTCTGATTTTAATGAGGAAGGTTTTTATACAAATGTGCACTACTGTCTTTGTTTAAAAGCATTTATGTGTTGAAGGAAGAATTTTGAATAGAGATTGATATTTGGGATTGATTAGCAGCTCACATGGTACTATTATCTGCGTCTGTACTCATTCCTGTTATATGAATTGTTATTTAATCGCTCTTGCTATTATCGCTTATATATATATATGTGTGTGTGTGTTTTAACAACATCCTTTATGCATCCCACTATTGGCTGTTTATAGCATGCTTTTCTTCCAATCGTATATATATATATCGATGATATAAATGATGAATGCAGTAATTTGTGTTAATTGCTTCGTTTGACTATTCATATGAAGTAACCTTTAAATGATTGAATATCTCTGTTTATTTTATAGAGTCATCTATATGCCTGTTAGATAGATAAAGATTACTAAACGCTGTATTTCAAATGAATAAGTTATTCCCGGGATTAGTATTAATTTTCTTATTTTTGTCAATAGAATAAGCTAATCGCCTATCATTAAAACAAACTATTCATCACTCATCCATCCCTTTTATTCATTATCGGGAAACTGGTCCCATTATATCCAGTCAGAGCCACCATCCCAAATGGAAAAGGAGCTGTACTAAGGTCCGGACCGGGTGGTTATCCCCCAATGTTGTTGCAGCGATTTTCGAGGCATCAACATTTCTGGCACTAGAAGGAGGGCTTGAACCTCCGCTATGAATGGCAAGTAAGCCAACACCTACAAAACATTCAAAGAGTAATTCACCCTCCACCTCTCCTTGGACATCTCGTTTGCATTCTGAATCACCAGTATCCAGACGAGACGAGGAAGAATCAACCACTACTGCTCAATTACATCATACTTCAGAACACTTAAGTCCGGAGTCCCCTGAAGTTCAATCCATCATCCAGAAACTTCAAGGCTTCTCAATTTCGCCTCCTAGATCTGAAGTATCACAAGGCAGTCAGACTTCGCAATTCCGCTTACCTCCTCACCACCTGAGTTCCCTTTACTTGAAAGGAAAAGGATTAAAAAGACCGCTAAAGGTTCTAGTAGCAAAACCTTTTCTCTATCATCTTCCATTTCATCATCACCTGTGCGAAGTCAAACACCCACTTCACCACTACATATCATTGTTCACCAAGGGACTTCATCTCAAACATCACAATATTTTCAGTCTGTACTTCCACCTCCCCCTCAAGCACATGGAACACCACAGGCAATCGCTGGTACTCCTAAAATGGCCCAAAGACCATGGAGAAGTCCTGGTGCAGTCACCATGCCTGCGCCTTTACATCCGTTACCCGATTACCCCGAAAAATGGCTACCCAAGTTCAATCCAGATGCTGGAACCTCAGCAGAAGAACACATAAATAATTTTATGTTGTCAGTCAATTTGAAGGGAGTGACTGAAGAAGATGTGGTAGTTAGATTGTTTCCCTATACACTACAAGGATCTGCAGGTTCTTGGTATTTTTCCTTGCCCTCTGGATCCATCACAAGTTGGAATATCTTCCAGGAACAATTCCTCACCAAATACGGCGATGATAGATCCTTGGCTACACTCGTCCATGACCTTTCCAATTTAAGGATCGAGTCAAGAGAACCTATTAAGGAGTTCAACTCCTGATTTAACAAACTCTTGAACAAAATCCCCACTGATGATAAGCCAAGCGAAGGATTAGGAGCAGGGTGTATTTTGGTTACCCTCAAAGATAGCCAATTTGTCCTATAGATTAGAATTTGAATGCACCAATAACACAGCCGAGTACGAAGCACTAGTCCAAGGACTATATAAAGCGATCGGCCTCAAAGTTCAAAACTTAAAGGTCTTTGGTGACTCTGAGATTATCGTTAAACAGGTAAGGAATACAATTCAATGTCTTTCGAACCATCTTAAGCATTATCAATCGCTGGTACAAGAGCTAACATCTTCCATTCCCAGGTCACAAAATTCGGCAGCCGACTTGCTAGCCAATGTTGCTTCCAAGCTACTCCCTTACGAAGACTATAGTCCAGATAGGTTTTCAGTAGAATTACTTTTTAGACCATCCATTCCTGACAATGTAACCAATTGGAGAGTGTTGAACCACGATGATGACATTTTACAATTTCTAACCTCTGAAGAATCCTATGACAATTAGTTGATTGAGGAAATGTGGATTATACTCTGATTCTGGTAGACATGAGGAAAAGTCTTTCCGTCAGTGCTAGGAGTAAATCTACTCTTGAACCTGTTTAAACCTGTGTCTAATACAAAGCTTCAGAGCTCTACCTTACGGTTTGAATTAATAAACCTTGGCATCGAACAGAATCCTCAAAACATTAATTTAGGATTAGGACTTTCCATAGAGGAAAAGGAAGCATTTATTAGTCTGTTACGAAAGAATAAACATGTTTTCGCTTGGAGATATGATGATCTAAAAACATATGACACATCTATTATTCAGCACACTATCCCAATGCTTCCTGAACAGAAACCAATTCAACAAAAGTTGAGAAAAATACATCCAAACATAGAGGGTCAAATAAAGTTGGAACTCAACAAACTCTTGAAAGCTAAGATTATTTTTCCCGTACGACACTCAAACTAGGTCTCCAATATGGTACTAGTCAGAAAGAAAAATGGCGACATAAGGATTTGTATTGATTTCATGAATTTAAATAAGGCAAGTCTAAAAGATAATTTCCCATTACCCACTATGGAGCAGATACTCCAATCGGTGGCAGGCTCAGAGTTAATGTCCTTTTTGGATGGGTTTTTAGGGTATAACCAAATTTTGGTCCACCCCGATGACCGACTCAAAACCACATTCAGAACAAGGTGGGGAACATATGCATATCAGAAAATGCCTTTCGGACTTATTAATGCAGGAGCCACTTTTCAAAGGGCGATTGATATCGCTTTCAAAGGGTTAATTAATAGAACAGTAGTCGTCTATTTAGATGATATTACTGTATTTTCTAAAGAGAGATCCAATCACTTGCATGATTTGAATCAAATCTTTCAGCGCTGTAAGAAATATGGTATTTCTCTAAACTCTAAGAAATCTTTTTTCGCTCTTGATCAAGGTAAGCTCCTAGGCTTTATTGTTTCTAAAGATGGCATCTATATTGATCCAGACAGGATTAAAGAAATTTCTGAAATCCCTTTTCTTCATAATAAGAAATCCATGCAGTCATTTTTAGGCCAAATCAATTTTGTCAAAAGATTCGTTCCAGATTTTTCTTAGATTATTTTACCACTTCAAACTATGATTAAGAAAAATTCAGTCTTTAAATGGGGATTGCCATAAAAGGAAGCGTTTGAATTAATCAAGCAATCAATAATCAATTCCCCCGCTCTAAATACTCCAAATTTTTCTAATCATTTTACATTGTATACCATCGCATCTGATTTCTCTTATGCTGCAGTACTTACACAGATCAACGATCACAATTTGGAAGCACTTATTTCATTCTATAGTTCAAATCTTCAAGGTGCAGAACTAAACTACTCCGAAGTAGAAAAACAAGCCTTTGCTGTATATAAAGTTGTTAAACATTACAGACCCTTCCTTTTAAAAGCCCATACAAAAGTTATAGTTCCTTTCTCTTCAGTAAGGCAACTATTAATTCAAAAAGAATTGGGAGAAAAAAGGGCAAATTGGGTAACAACACTTCAAGAATATGACCTAGAAATCAAGCCAGCAAAGATTGTTAGAGGCCAAGGTTTTTGCAGGTTATTGGTAGGCGCATCCAACATTCCGGAATCAAGCGATACAGATCAATCTGAAACCATCAACCAGATAAGTATCATTGACTCTGAATCACAATATGTCGATTTAATATTTTACTTGAAAAATTGATATGCACCTCCCAACCTGTCCTACAAAAACAAAAGAGCCATAAGATTGAAAGCAAAAATTTTTACCATTATTGATGATGTGCTTTTTAGGCAAAATTATGATTCAGTTTTATTGAGATGCCTTGAAAAACCTGAAGCACAAAAGGTTTTGCAGGAATTGCATGACGGACCAGTAGGAGGCCACTTCGGAGCTGATACAACAGCTCACAAAGTCATCCATGCTGGATATTATTGGCCCACTCTATTTAGAGATGCTCATGAATATGTAAGGAAATGCCGAAATTGTCAAACTTCAAGTGGAAGACAAAGGAAATCAGCCTTCCCTCTGCAACTGGTCAACATTGAACAACCATTTGAGCAATGGGGATTGGACATTATCGGAGAAATTACCCCAAATTCTTCCAAACAACATAAGTATATCCTTACTGCTACTGATTACTTTACCAAGTGGGTTGAAGCGATTCCTTTAAAGACAACAAACTCTGAAGCCATTATCGAATTTATAGACCAATTCATCATTACCAGGTTTGGTGTCCCGAATGCTCTTGTTTTTGATAATGCATCTTACTTTTCAGGCAATGCTATGTTTGATTCGCAATCAAAAGAGGATTCAAACTCAAATATTCTGCTAAGTATTATCCTCAGGGCAATGGTTTAGCCGAATCTACAAACAAAAATCTTATTAAAATTATCAAGCGAACTATCGAACAAAATCATAAGAACTGGCACAAATCTTTAATATTTGCATTATGGGCTGACAGGATAACGCAAAAAGCTTCTATAGGCTCTTCCCCGTTTAAACTTGTTTATGGAAAAGAAGCAGTACTACCAACAAATCTCATCCTTCCTTCTCTAGCCCTAGTTCAATTTATTGAAGAAACCCCTTCTTCTTCTTTACAGCTTAGACATGACCAAATTCTAAAATTAGAAGAAGAAAGTGAAAAAGCTAAAATCATTCATGCGAAACATCAACAGATCATCAAGTCATCATTTGATTCAATTTCATCTGGTTCTAAACAATTTCAAGTCGGTGATTTAGTCCTGAAATGGGACAAAGCCCATGAAGATAAAGGAAAACACACCAAGTTTCAGAAGATGTGGCTTGAACCGTTTCAGATCTGTGAAATGATAGGCCATTCGACCTTCATGCTACAAGATTTATCAAGGTTGAGAGATTCTCTCCCTGTTAATGGTCTCATCTTAAAGAAAATTTTCAATTGAGGAGGTAACCCCTTCTCCTTTCAATAGAATTTTTGTAGTTTGTAGCAGCATTAGAAAATAACACTGTAAGGCATTTTCTATTTGACCTTTGTTGTATTCAAAGAGTTTCTCAAAACAAGCAGTGCGATATTTGCTTTTAAATAAATAGAAGTCTTAAACAAAAGGAATGATTTCTAGGAAATTAGATATAATTGCATTCTGAAACTACACTACAATCTTAGTGAACCCCTCTCGAAGTTTATAAATCTTGTAAATCTTTTTAGATTTTTCAAATTGGTTACAAAAAAGCTTATCAATATTAAAATAGGAGCTAATCCAAATTCAGCATCTTCAACTCTTACCTTGTCATCCATCCTCTCTTAAGGAGGAAATTGTCTATCCCACTTACTCAAGTTCATGATTATTCAGGGTGTAATTCCAAGAATACTGGATACAAAAGTTAAGAGGTCTTATTACAAGCCATCTTACCATGTTCATAGGAAAATAATTTAGCCGACATTACCAATACTGCATACCAAAACAGGGTAATGGCTTCAATTGTAAGACAAGGGGTCTCATCACGAGCCAGCTTGTTCGGTTAGATTACTACCAATGAATGGCGTTGTCACTTAACTGGCCACCACACCAGGGCAATGAATTTTTATCTTAAAAAATAGCAGAAAATGAAAAGAATTACAAAATGTGAAAAAAACATATTTTGAATTCATTCTGTTAATCATGCTCTGAAGTGAATGGGACAATAGACAATGATATGGTTTAAAGGTATCCCTACCAAAACTATGGACGTTTGCTGGCAGCAGAGGCTCTACCTGTGACAAAGGAGTTAATTTTACTAGCTGATTTGGAAAAAGTTCTCTGTTTTATCAATACCAACCAACAAACACCAATTTAAAATCTAGCATGTCTCTATTTTTAACAAAAGAGGAAATTAGCGAAGAAAGTACTATTTTGTTTAGAATGCAACAATACCTAGTTATATTAGAATTTCCCCTTTTGAATAAAATTTTGATTTTGAAAAAGTTTGAGTATTTGTATACTTTTCAGAGATAACTGTTTCTTCCAGCGAATCACTAATTGTTGTGCCATACAACAACACCCCATTTCATATCATTACTATTCTAAAAATATAATGTGAAATGGGTCCCTTTTAATTTTTCTTTCAAATTGGTATCAATTTAAAGTTCTATTTCAAAAAGGCTTGAATAAAATAAAACATTATTAAAATGCCTTTCTAATAAAACCAATCAAAAAACCCCCAACATAAAACGATTTATCTTTATCATTGCGATAAAGCGATCGCAAGATCGCATATCGCAATGACAAAGAGAGCACAACTTAAGGGACATCTTGATTTTCGCTGATGCGAAATCACTATCGGATATCAGCAAAAGCAGAAAGTAACATGAGTAACAACCCTTGCTCTGATGCGATGCGAAATCGGAAATCAGCAATCGGCAATCGACGATAACACTTAAAGTGCAAATAAGCTCCCCCTCGCCCGATGCGATGCGATATCGCTATTGGCGATCGGCGACTCACCATGCCCTCATTCTAAACGACCCTACTAGCTATTCCTGACGTGATGCGATATCGCTATCGGCGATCACAGATTCCAAACGAAACCAATGCAATAACCTAGCATTTCCCCGATGCCTGATTGCGAAAAGGGTAAAATGCGCAGTTTTCAAAGTAAAAGTCATAAAGGCAGTTTAATATGATTTATTCGTAATTAAGGTAATATCCTTTGAAAAGCCGCCCATCCGCGTTCAAACTGCCAAATCACCCAAGGCATGCTTCAAATAAATCATTCAGCCATTAACCGAAGCAACTGGCATTAATGAGATTGACAGGCCATAACGACCATTTAATGAGAACAACAAGCTTGTGATTTATCCACGGATTTGATCCCAAGGCCACCTTAAGTCAATTGATCACTATGAATGCATCCAGATATATATACTTCATTCTGTTCAATTCATGTTATTGTTGCCTGTGTTACGCCTATCTTTCGCTCTGTGCAGGATTCTTCCACAGAGACAGAATTAAGTGGGATGGGAAAGAAGTCCAAGAAGACTACAATGCCTACTGCTTCGCCAGCCGCAGGGCAAGCTGTCGTTGATCCAAGCAGTAAGAATAAAGGGCTTATATCAGATACGACGTGCTTGGGACTTAATAGGACCACTTGGCAAGGAATGTATAATTTGATTGAAGCCGAAGAGCCAAAGGTGACCAGGATAGAAATCTCATGCGATAGTACCAGCAAATCTGACGCCAATTTAAAATACTTGGCCAACTCCTTTCTGCACAGAATAGTGGCTCGGGAACAAATTCTCCCATATACGGATGTGGTAAGGTGGGAAATCCAAGAGCTCCCAATTACCAACAGATTGTATAGCACTACGGACGGGAGGATTTTCAGTTCTTTTCGAGCCGAAGATCTAAGGCAAATGTATCACCTACTGGCAGAAGAGAAAAAATATAATGCGGCATTTCTGGAGAAATTTCGAGCAGAGAACGAGACCGAGTCTGAACAAATTCGAGGCTGGAGATAGAATCCAGCAAAACACAAGCATGAATCCTCGGGTAAGTACTCAGTTGACTCCCTATGTTCTCCTTACTGCTATGCTGCAATTATGCTGTGTAGGCTATGGGGATTGCATGACTCCGCCAATTTTACCATAGAAATGGTCCCCTTAATGGAGGCGGCATGTAACGGAAAAATTATGGATTGGGCAGTTATATTATCCGACAAGTTAGCCAAAGCCATTCTCGATTTCAGGTTTAACTCTCGCGTCACAGAGAGGCTTATCCCGCCATTCTATTACAGTGCCTATGTGATGGATGTGTTGTGTTTTAATTTTGAGTTTCCTGTGCTTGGATGGAGGTGGATGTCGCAAGACCCCACACTCATTCACATATATTATCAAAAATTGTGGAAGACTAATTATAAGCACCATCTTTATCAAATCTGCAACGGTTTTATGTTGCCAATTCATTACTCCATTTTTGATAAGCCTGCCCCGAAGATTTCTGAGAAAGAAGGGGTAGATTTGACCGCAGTAGCAAGTTGGTTTGGGGAGGAGAAATTCACCTACATCAGAGTTTTTGACAATCAGGCCACGCCGCATGTGCTACCACTTTACATCCCCGATAAGTTACTTGCCAGGGAAGTAGCTTATCAAATCAATCCTGATGGGGTTACTCAGACCCTGAAAAAAGCGAAAAAACATGTTTGGCCCTCTTTTCCCTTACGAATTTGAATTTATACCCTGCATGATATCAAACATGCAGAGAAGGAAGCTGGGAAAATGAATTCGCTCACTCTGGCTACTCTTCCAAGCAGGCAGTATGATCCGAGGAAGATCACTTACAATGCGCTCGACCAGGCCAAATTGGCCAAGGTCGAGAACAAAGAAGACAGATTCGAGGATTTGTTTGCATCAGCCGAATCGCTGTATCAAGTTAAGTCGCTTGCCAGAAATGTGTACAACGATGAAGGGCTAGTCGAATTTAATAGAATTAGAGAACATAGGTTGCAAACTCTGCTTGTAGACCTGTTAGCGACTGTTCCGACGACAACAAGATCAGGCGAGCTAGAGCAGCGAAGTAATACGCCACCTCCTACTACATCAAAGTAGCAGGAGGAAGTGCATAGCCAGAGGCAGGAAGTAACCCAGGAAAATATGCAGCGAAAACAAGAAACCCAAGCGAAAGCCCAAGAAGAGAGCAGCTCTAAAAATAATGATGATACACTAGTTGACCCAAATTTGCTCCAGCAATGGCAGCAATTCAGTACAATCATTAGCAGCCTAGAGTGCTCGAAAGATGATGAGGTTTCTAAAGAAGGCGACACGCAAGAAGTAACATCGAAACCGGCTTCGGGCGAAACCAGCGACCTACCCAAATCAAAAGAAACAGAGATAATTCCTAAAGATCCAACGAGAGAAATCATTTTGCAAATTGAAGAGATTGCCCCTTTTGGATGTATTTTATAGCCCTAAGCATAAAGCTATTGTAAAGTGACAGAGGAAAAGGAGAAGAGCTGATCAACCTTCCCTATTCCCTGAATTAACAGTGACGGGCAATGTTGTGTGGAAAGAGGAATTCGACCCCTCCGATGACTTAACCAAGCTATCGTAATTCGTTGGAGCATATTCGGCAGCAACCATTGATAAAGCATCGGAGGTGAGAAGTTTATTGAAGTCCAAGGATCAAGACATCTCTTCGCTACAGGCGAAATTATCGGAAGTTCAGCAGAAGGCAGAGCAGGCAGAACAGGAATTGCTAGTGCAGCAATAGAGAAATCATTAGCTGACTAAGAAATTACAAGAGGAAAAGCAGAGGATTGATGAAAGCGCAATCCAAAGGCAAAGAGAGCTATCGGTGGCATTGGAGCAATTAAGAATATCGACTGAGGGAACAATGAAAGCAAAAGATGAGCAAATCGCTCAATTGACCACTCAAATTGAGCAAATGAAAAAGCTCCCTCAGGTAGATGAATTCAAAGCGGAAGCACTTCAGTTAAATAAGGCATTGATTAATCAGGTTAAGCTCCTATGTCAGCAGATTACACAAGCAGAACCATTATGCGAGTTAGTAGCATCCATAAGTGAAAAGGTAGAAAAAGCAAGGACCGATTTGGATCAGGCCAAAGAAACACTGACAAATTTTATAGAATGGCAGGATTCTGATCAAGGCCAGGTGACTAATCTATCGAGAATTCTGGAATCGCACAAAGAAATATTATTCACAGAATGGCAATCACAGCTAATGAAGGCAGAAAGAGCAATTTTCAGATGCAAAGCAACCACTGGAAATTTGGTTGAATTTGTAAATAACACGCTTTATTTGTCTAATATGATTTCCCAATGTACTCCAGGTCAATTAACAGCGACAAAGATGTTGGAGCACTCATGCTACCCGGAGCTGGAGAAAAACGGAAGATTAATCGCTGGAATCAATAGTTTAACATGGGATGCTTATTGGTTCTTCTTAATCAAGCCATACAGCCAAAGAGCTGCCTTGAAATGCCTCACGGATGTTGTCGGGTATATTATACCTAACATTCAGGATGCCGCCTTCGCTGCCCAATTCAGTTTGTGCCTCAACAGACCGCCAGAAGTGGAGCTGATGCTTGCACTAAGCCAGCTCAGGTTTAAGGGCAAACAACCTGAGTCATGATTCACATCGCCGACTGCCAGATCGCCCCTGAGAAATATATCGCATTTATTGATACCAATTTAGTAGGATTTTGTTTCATAGATTTTTTTAGCTCAGTAGTATTTATAGACCCTTTCATGCATTTAGAAAGGGTCGAAAAGTTTTGTATATGACTTAAACCCTGAAGTTGCACTATTGTACTTCAGGGATATTCTTTTATGAAACTGGACCAATTATTCTGAATTTAATGAGGAAGGTTTTATGCAAATGTGCACTACTGTCATTGTTTAAAAGCATTTCTGTGTTGAAGAAGGAATTTTGAATAGCGATTGATATTTCGGATTGATCTGCAGCTCACATGGTACTATTATCTACGTCTGTACTCATTTTTGTTATATGAATTGTTGTTTAAATTGCTCTTGCTATTATCGCTTATATATATATGTGCTTTTCGTAGCATTCCTTATGCATTCCACTATTGGTTTTTTATCGCATGCTTCCCTTTCAATCGTATATATGTATCGATGATATAAACAGTGAATGCAGTAATTTGTATTTATCGCTTCATTGTGACTATTCATGTGAAGCAATCTCTGAATGATTGAACATCTCTTATTTATTTTACAAAGTCATCTACATGCCTGCTAGATAGATAAAGATTATTTAACACTGCATTCCAAATGAATAAGTTGTTCCCGGGATTAGTATTAGTTTCCCTATTTTCGTCAATAGAATAAGCTAGTCGCCTATCACTTAAGCAATCTATTCATCACCCATCCATCCTTTTATTTCATTATTGGGAAACTAGACCCTTTATCTCCAGTCGGAGCCACCATTCTAAACGGAAAAGGAGCTGTACCAAGGTCCGGACCGGGTGGTTATCCCCAATGTTGTGGCAGCGATTTCCGAGGCCTCAACAGCTAGCCAAATGAAAGAGTATCAGGGTAAATAGTATCAGTTAAAAAGCTAAGTGAAAGATAGCCAACGTGGAAGACCAACAATAAGGCAGAGAATAAACAACAAAAGATCAAAGCATAAAGACAACACAACCAAATAAACAAGGACAACATACAACAGTTGAACATCTATCTCTATCTTCTTGTGTGAAGATATTTCTTTTTCCTAGATTAATTCCCAAGACAGTTTGGGATATTTTGTAAACTATGTTTGTATAAATACTTTATAATTTGAAGTATTGAAGGTGGAATGCAAGACATTTGTAGAGTTGTATTGATTAGAAACCTAAGGGTTATTACACCAATTTTTCAAGTCAGCAGTATGGATTGAGTAATAAAGAGATTGCATTACAGGATTCATGTGTTGAGCTACTTCAGTGGAGTATCTTCTTTGTAAAATTGTTATTCTCTTACATATTTCACAAACTTACATGTTATCTAAAATGAATGAATTAATTCGAAATTTATTTCAGAATTTGTTTAAGTACACTTTGTCTTGAACAGTTAATCATTTTAATGTTTTCTTTTGATATCCGGATATCAGAATCCTTAATTTATCTCCCATCCTGGTTGACCTCTTTCACTTCCTTCATTATCTTATTTAAGGAACCCTTAATTGCTCCTTGGATCCGATTGAAAACCACTTCATCATCCAGCCTTAAGATCTGAAATAACTTGGCTACCTTTCCTTGTAGACACTATTTTTAGAACTTGATCCAGTCTTGTTTCCTTGACACTTGACCCCATAGTGCAATGGTAAAAGACATCCCTCTATCCATCTAAGTCAGTGATTCCACCACCAAATCCAAATCAAAACCCAAGTACAATCATAACTAGCCTAAAATCAAGTAACTAAAAAAAGTAACCCTACTACAATAGTTTATAACCCTCATAAATTTTAAGAAAATAAGAAAAGGTAGAAACACAAGGAAGCAGTAGTCAGTTAGTTAAAGAAAATTCACTCCCCAAAGAATTATCAAGTTTAGAGGATATTCAGTTTGATCTGTCATTTGAGCTTTCTTTGTTTAGAACCAAATCAACAAATTCAATTCATGAAACTATAATAGACCTTAATTTTATTCAATTCATTGAGTCAAAAAGGGTGCCTAAACATCCTGATTTAGATCAACTTGTTTTAAATACTTTTGATAAACTAGAAGCTTTAACCTCTACCTTGATAAGCCATATAGATGATGCCTATCTTCAAAAATCAATTGAATTAGCCTCCCTCATTGCTGCTGCCTTTTCACTTTCTACAAAATCTTCAAAAATTGTAGATACAACTTCATTTACTACCACCTCATCTATAATATCGATCACAGTTCATTCCGCTAAACCATGGATACCTCAACTTCCTCTCCAATTGAACATCTTAGGTTCATCTAGTTCATCTACACCCATCTCAAGTCCTTCTTCAAGCACCGCTACTTTACCCCATAGTCAAACCAAAATATTAGCCATGGTAGACAGATATGCACCTTTGGTTTTACCAGCCCAACTGCATGCCATGTACCAAGATTACCAAAGAAAAATATTTTTGTTTAATGCTACTGGTCAGTATACTGCCTAACAGCATGTGAACAAAATGACCGACTATTTTGAGTTGCATGAGATTGATGAGTCTAATGTCCAAATGAGATTATTTTCCCAAACACTAACGAAGGATGTTAAAAAATGGTTGAAAGCTTTACCTACTAATCATATTGCAAATTTAGCTACTTTTCATAGATTGTTTATTGATAGATGGGAAAGAAAGAAAAACCCATTACAAATACTATCTGAATATGGTAACATTAGAAGAACTCCTAATGAATCAACTCAGGATTATTGTACTAGGTTCAACAGTATCTACAATGCAATCCCTACTAATATTAAACCTCCACCAGACCTAGCACTCATCAAATTCCTTGATGGTTTTGACACTGACATGTCTTACCAGTTGAGGGAAAGAAATCCTTAAACATTGGAACAAATGCAAAGTAATGATGTTAGTGTAGAAGACAATTTATTATCTAAGAAAGCTAGGATGAGAAATGAGAAAATTGTTGTCATTAAAGAGGAAACCTCCACTTCAGATGGTAAAATAGATAGTTTAACTAAGAGTGTAGAAATGATAATGGATAGATTAGAAAACATGGAAAAAAAAATTAGTGGGAAAATCAACAGCCACCCCTAATCAGAAACCCCAACTTTAGGAAAAATCCTAACACTGTAGAAAATGCAATACCGGATCAACATATTAGACCACCCTTCCAAGAAAACCATGCTAAGGGTTCACAAAAACATGAAGAAGAGGATAACACCCAGATAAACCCATTAGCAATTAAGAACGAAGATGCTATCTTTTTTACTCATGAAGAACAAGAATTGTACATGCTACAAAAATTACAGTGAGAATCTGGAGAGTCCTTTGACTTCAAACAAGGCTATGAATCTGATATATATGAAGTTCACAAACAGTACGACCTTAGAAGAAAAAATAATACCAAAATTCCCACTAAGAAATCAATCCAAATCCAAACTAAAAAGATAACAGAAGCTTTTTTGAAAAACTTCTACAAATTCTCCCTTGGGGGACTTAGGAGACTTCCAGCCCAAAAATTGTAGATATAACTTCATCTGAAATTGTTACTCAAATCATTCCAAATAATAGAATTCAAAACAAAACTACTAAGACACAAACTAAATTTCCAAGTGCTAAGAAAGAATATAAATACACACAAACCACATTTTCTAAGGAAGATCTCATCCAATCAAGCAAAACCCAAATGCCATTTAACATTAAGACTGAGATAGCCAAGTTGAAAATATTAGTTCCTTTGATTGAGTTAGTGAAAATTGAATCTTATAGAGCACAAATCATTGAAACATTAAATATAGGTGAATGAGAATATGCTATAAACTTGAATGATGATCAACCTGAGTTATTGTTTGGTCCAGAAGTAAATGGCACACATCAGCAATGGTCTATGCCTCCATTCTACATTAGCTTGAATGTTCATTATAAAATCTTACATAATGCTATGCTAGACTTTGGGGCATCCCATAACTTAATGCCTAAAGAAATCATGGAGAGATTAAACTTAGACATCACCAAACCATACAATGACCTCTTTTCCTTTGATTCTAGCCAAGCCAAATGCCTTGGCCTGATTAAATATTTGTGTGTGACTCTAGTCCAGTGCCCAACAAAGAGTTGTGATTGACATAGTAGTTGTTGATATTCCACCCAAGTATGGAATGCTATTATCTTGTTGATGGGGAGAAAATTTATAGGGATCTATACAATTAGACATGTCATATGCCACCATCTCTATTTTTGGTCAACAGAGGAAACCTTACAGAGAAACATTGATGAAATACGTCATGAGTAGTGCAGAAAAACCACATAATTTCCCTATATACTCCACACATTCTGATATGGACTCATGCATCTTGTATAATTCAGACAATGAAAAAAATGAAATCACAATTGTAGAAGAAAAATACAAAGCACCTGATAGTGAAAACATCTTTCATGAGTCCCTATGGCATTTAGATTTTGATGGCTTTATGAATAGATTAGGAGTAGGTGCAGGAGTTTGGATTCACAACATGGAAAATAATCATTATGAAGGTCATGCATTTAGATTAAATTTCAAATGCATAAACAACATGGCAGAATATGAAGCTCTAATATCAGGACTACAAATGGTTAGAAAACTTGGAGCCAAGAGAGTTTCTATCATGGGAGACTCAGAATTGATTATAAAATAGATCAATGGTGAATACTTTGTAAATAGTCCAAGACTTATCCAATACAGAGAGACTGTCCTAGATTTGATTAAGGACCTTTTAGAAACTGATTTTTCTGCTATTCCTAGGAAACAGAATATGCAAGATCACAGTCTGGCCACTTTTGCTAGTACCTAAAATTGCCTTTTTAGCCCAACCACAAGTACAATGCATAAGCGAGACATAGGCTTGTTATACTTGACAATTTGAAATATTAGCAGATTTTTTCAAAAGATTCTCAAATTTATGATTTCATGAATGCAGAAGGAGAGTTTCAAAACTGTAATATAGATACTTATTGTACAATAGATAATAACATAGATAGTGGAATGCATATAATTTCTTTAGATGTGGGTAAACCCACTAATTTCACTAAAGTAGAAATAGATAATTTAGAAAAGGTAGAAATAGAAGAAATAATGAATGATGATCCTGAAATTCTAAACCTTAGAAATAACCTTTTGCCTAAGGGATTAGTCCCATTAGAAGATTTGTTTGATTCAAACAATGTAGCTAGGAATCCTAAAATGGAGCCTTTAAGAGCAGACATAAAAGAATGTAACATAGGAGCAAAAGAAAAATCGAAGCTTATCAAAATATCCAAAACATTACCTCCAGATGAAAAGGTGAAATATTAAGTCTGTTCAAAGAGTTTCAAGATGTCTTTGCTTGGAGTTATGAAGACCTTAAATCTTATGATACCAGCATAATTCAACATAAGATACCCATCAAAGAAGATCATAAACCCTTTAAACAAAAGCTTAGGAGAATTAATACAGTTCTTATGTCATTAATTGAAAAGGAAGTAAAAATGATGTATGATGCACAAATCATAACACCAATTAGATATTCAGATTCGGTCTCTAATTTAGTCACTACTAGAAAGAAAACATGAGAAATCAAACTCTGTATTCATTTCAGAAACTTGAACAAAGTGTCATTAAAAGATAACTACTATCTCCCTAAAATGGACCACATTCTCCAGATGGTAGTAGCCTCATCCATAATTTCATTGCTTGATGGATTTTTTGGATACAACCAAATCTTAGTTCAACTAGAGGATCAAGAAAAGACTGCATTTACCACACCTTGGGGTACTTTCATGTACTTGAAAATGACTCTTGGATTAATGAATGTTGGAGCTACATTCCAAAGAGAAATGGACATAGCCTTTGCAAAAGAGATCCATGAATTTCTAGTGGTTTACCAAGATGACACCATAGTGTTTTGAAAATAAAATAATGAACATCTAGATCACCTAAGAAGAGTTTTCATTAAATGCAAAAAATTTGGTATTTCATTAAATCCCCAAAAGAAACTCTTTGGTCTAGAAGAAGGTAAACTCTTGGGATAAATAATATCCAAATATGGAATTAGAATAGATCCAACTAGAATAAAGGAAATCCTGACCATCACTCATCCTAGAAACATCAAATAATTACAGTAATTCTTCAGCAAAATAAATTTCCTTAGGAGATTCATTTCTAAATTAGCAGAATTAATTAGAGAACTAAATAACATATTAAATAAAGATTCAGCACTTAAGTGGACAGTAGAGGCTAAATAGTCTTTTGAAGCAATCAAAGTAGTCCTTACTAAAACACCAATCCTCATAAGTCCTGATTTCCAAAAAGATCTTATAATTTTTTCTTTTTCATTAGAACATACTATTGTAATAGTCTTGTTGCAAAAGAATGATCAAGGTTATGAGTAACCTATTGCATTTTTCAGTAAATATTTGAGAGATGCTACACTAAAGTACAACATAATGGAAAAACAAGCACTTGCTTTAGTGAAAGCTATCAAAGAGTTAGGAGTGTACATCTTGTATTCACACATCATTGCTTATGTTCCAAATTTAGTAGTAAAGGACATTTTGACATAGAATGATCTTGAAGGAATGAGAGGCAAATGGATTGCCATTATTTTGGAATATGACATAGAAATAAAGCCTACAAAACTTATCAAAAGCCAAGGTTTAGCCAAACTCATGCTGAATCCAACTGTCAGACCTTAGATATAAATTTCATTCGTGCCCAAGATGATTAGGAAGAGATGGCGACTCCACAGATTAGTGAACCTTTTACAGCTTCACCTTGGTATGCAAATATCATATTTGTTTTACTAAACATACAAGCTCCTCCTAGTTTATCTAGAACTAAAGATAAATTTTTGAAAATGAATCAATGAAATATTGTAACATATATAATTCTGTTTTTTGGAAAGATAATGGTGGAATTCTATTAAATTGTTTATTGAAAGATGAAGCTGACAATGTTATGCAAGAATTTCATGCAGGAGATTGTGGAGGACACCTATATTGGAAAACAACTGCTGATAAGATTCTAAGGGCAGGTTTTTACTAGCCCACCCCTTTTGCAGATGTGAAGAAACATGTGACCTCCTGTCACAAGTGCCAAATATTTGAGGGCAAAAGGAAACCCTTGCCACTACCTCTCAAACCCATCTCTACAGAAATTCCTTTTCAACAATGGGGTTTAGACTTCATTGGGGTAAATGCTTTATGGGCAGATAGATTAACTACCAAAAATTCCATGAGTACATCTCCTTATCAGCTAGTATATGGAGTGGATGATGGTTTTCCATCCTATTTAGGATTACCAGTGATGAAAATCATTCAAGAGTTGCAAGTAGAGCCAAATGATATACAAAGAAGGAAAATCAGACAATACACTTGCAGTAAACCAAAGAAGAAGTCTATGTCAAATCATAAGTAATCTAGGACAAAATCAAAAAGTTTTTTGATAAGAAAACCAAATATGATGATTTTTACATAGGTGAAAAAGTACTAAAATGGGATTCTAGAAGAGAAGAGAAGGGTAAAAATGGAAAATTTGATTTCCCGTGGTAAGTCTCTTACCTCATTTATGGTTACAAAGGTAACAATGCATTTTTCTTAAGACAATTAGATGGAACAGATATACCAGAAGGACCAGTCAATGGTAGAATGTTGAATCATTACTTATCCATAGATTAACAGTAGTTCATTTTACTTTGCTCCTTGTATATAACATTGTAGAGTTTAGATTGGATTGGATGGTAATCTTTGAGGTTGAAGCCCAAAGAGAAGGCCTTGAGCTTTGAAAGGTTTACCATGATAAGTATGAATAAAGCAGATTACAGAGGAGTAGTTACAAGGAAACTACAGTAAAAATTTCAAAGGCTACTGATCTTAAAAATTCTTGACATTTCCCCAGGAAATGCCATCCCCACGTGGAGCCACTGTTAGGGTCCTATAATAATAGGATTCATAATTTTGAATTGGCTATGGTTAGTTTTGTAATATTGTACATAATTTTTCTTTCTCCAAATTTTTTTCCATATTAAAAATTAAAAAATGTAAATAGGTTATCTCCTAAAAGAATAATCAAATGGAAAAAAGAAAGAAAAAAAATTAATAAAAAGTGAAAAATATGAACCCCAAAAATAAATAAAAATACATCATGAAAGTGTGCAAATTCAAATGCCACTACTTTTTACTTTACTATGCAAAATAAGATTGTGTGCAGCTTGTCAACAATGCCACAATCCATGATGGTCAAATAGCTTAATCTCGACTTATTCATCCTTTAAATTTCATGTTTATAGATAGAGAATAAAAATCTAGCCAAACTGTTTAAACTTGGAAGATCAATAGTTAGGTAGAGAATAAGAATGAGCTCACTAGTTTAATTTGAGCCATTAGAAGTTAGAAGGATAGAATTAAATAGTTTTCTTATAAAAAAAAGGAAATAAAGGGTTAGCAAGCTCAAATGCACCCATTGAATGAAGAGAAAATGCTAGGGTAAATTAAGGGTAGGTAGAAGAAATGTTGCAAATGCACAAGGTTGCTAAGTAAAAAGTACTTTCATCATGCTTAATCCTATCTTTCATGTGTAGGAGGAAGGGTGAAAGAAAAAAGATATTCACCAAAGCTTGTTTACTAATTTGCCCTCATTTCACTACACCCCCACCTAATTACTTTGCTAATTTCCCCTCATTACTTAAAAATACCCTTTCCCCACATTTGAACCTTTTACCCCTTGGTTTCACACACTTCCCTAAATATTACCCTAAATCACTCCTCCTTCCAAAAACCCCTTTTGCCTAGTGTGAAACCCATTCCCCATTATAAATATCACCTTCCCCCCTTATTAATTTCCATTTTCCTCTTAAAAATCCACAAAAACCCTTTATCCTAAGTTTTTCCTAAAGTCCCGCATTATGTAATTAACGTCCCCCACTTTATATTTCCCCAATACCCTTTTAAACCCACCAACCCTTTGTGCAGCTAAAAAGCTTGCCATATAACCATAGTCCCACCTTTATTAACCCGATGTTTATATTAAATCCTAACATTATTTATTAATTAATTACATTTCTTTGTAATTAAACTTCGGGCCCCGCCAACCACTTTCTTGACTCCATCCGTGTAACTCAACTGCAGAATATCCCTCTGATCTCCCACCCCAGGATCTAATAGCACACAGTCATATCGCTCGGATTCATCGTCCAATAGTTAACAACTCGAGAGCATGTGAGATTCGTGGTTTTGGCTTGCCATTGTTCTACTACATGGCGACACCATGTTATATCGCGTGCTCATGAAAAATACCACTTGCCATCCAAAAGTGGTGCAATATTATACACAACCAGCTTCCTGCCTAAACCAAAAATTTTCCACTATTCATTCAATAAATCTTGTGCCAAAATATAGTTGTTTTTGGTTAAAAGGCCGAAAAAGCCCCAAATTGCTCGTTTCACTCGTTTTTCTGAAAATCGCTGCTAAGCCAATTGTGACACGCTGAACCTCTGAGCGACTAATTCAGCCTCCAATTGCCACCTGAAGATGTTGCAGATACCCAATTGAAGCAACCAATTGACAGTTGAAGCCTCAATACCTTTTGCAGCTACCACAGAACCTTGTCTACACACCAAATAATCAATTTCTAGGTTTTCTTGGAAAAATTAGAACGACCCTATGAATTTGAAAATGCACAGTAATTTTTGAATGGTTAATTAATTAAATTAACTAAAAAAACCTTCCTTAATTCAAGAGAAACCTACTATACATCTCAAACCCTCTTTTACATATTGAAATTACGCTCCCACTGTCTAGAGCTCCTAAAACTCACTCCTGAAGCCATAGAAAGAATAATTCAATTCATTAAACCCAATTATGGCTTCCCAAATCTCTCTGGATGTAAGAAATCTACAAACCCCTAATCTAGATATTGACCACCTGTCATTGGCTGATAGGGACTTTCAAATTAAAGATAATGCTTCCCCTGCCTACCTACTGAAACTCAACTGCTGGAGTAAAAACAAATTTTTAAACTAGAATGATGACATTCACCTTTGGGAGTCAAATTTTCCCAAGCTTTATTTCGTAGAGGTACACCCATTCCTAAAAATCATCCACTTTTGCCAAGCTTGCTACATTCCTAGTCAAAGAGCCATAGTCACCCCTGACTAGCAAGTTTTATTCACCATTACTACAAAATCCATTAATTACATGCTACAAATTCAGCCAAGCCAAAACGATGCCCTAGTTTCAATTGAAGGCTTGCTTGACCTCTATACCAAGCTAGACCTACCCAAGATAGCCTGGATTTTTAAAACTTTAATCATAGAGAAGTCTCATGCTCCTACTAGTAGTCCTCCTTATGCTACCACCATTTTTCTAAGAGAGGCAGACAAATCATAATCATGCTATCTTGCATTTTACGATACACTAGAGATGAACATGTGGATGAGGTTGTCCTAGATTTCCTTTCTAAATTTCCCCATGCAATCCGCCTACTATAATTCATAACTATGCGCAGTTCATAGTAGACATAATTATTACACAATTCATCAGACTACCAAATGAGAGAGTATTCAAATACTCATCTATATTGTTTCACATGTTCTTATATTATCAGTCAGACAAGTTTCCAATCAATATTTAGAAGTTACACACCAAAGGAAATCCAAGATCAGTCATCTAATGGAAACCATTGATCTAAATGTATTCCACTGTATTTACTTACAAGAACTTCATTGATTCATTTGTTCATCCTATTATAAACATGCTAACGAGTAGCTATCAGCCCAGGATCAGTCAAGAGATTAAAAGAGTTTTACAGTTGGAAAAGAATAGTAAAGTGGGAGACTGGTATCTATATCAGGACCACATAGAAATTATGATATATGGATGCAAACTACCTCCCTACAAGTTTACCAAATAGCTCCCCATGAGGATATTTGCATTAGAGTACTTTAGGTAGATTATAAACTCTGATGAAGTTAATTTCTTGGAAGCCAAGAAGAAGACTCAATTTAAAATGAAAAACCAATTGGGCCCCTTTAATTGTAATAATAGGGAAGTTGGACTAGAGGCCGATAAGATTCTACAATAGATGAATTTCAAGAATAGTTTTATGTGGCAATATGACCCTCATGGAGTCATAAATAAACTAAGGCTCAAAGTCAAATTATGTCCTTTCATCCATCATCCCAGGCCAAACATTGAGAGATTTTCCAACTAGTCATAATGGATGGAAAAAACTTTAATAAATTTGGACAATATTGTAGTAGATGTGGATAATACATTAACATATGTGGAAAAGCCTATTGATACTAGTTCCTTTTTGTAGGTTCCATCCCTAGGAGAACAGATGAATATCCTCTTATTTTGCAGTCTCTAGCTAGTGAATACAAAAATGGAAAGAGAAGCAGAGAAGAAGGTTCTAGTTTAGCCATGGAAGCCACAGATGACCAATTTGAGATCAGTTACAGGAAGATCCCCAATCTTAATCCTGTAACTGAACAAGAAGATACCATTGTAAAAATGGAAATCACTAACACTGACACAATGGTGGGAAGGAGAAAAGGCCCAACAGCTTCAGAAGAAACACACCAACCTTCTACACCAAACACTCAACTTATTGAGAAATAGCTTAGCATTGAAGTCTTGTCATCCACCAGGCCTATGGATGAGAGAAAGATATTAAAGAGAGGTATAAGGAAATTAAGTTGAGGAATGAGACATTAAAGGCTGAGACTTATGCCCAGTACTTTAAACAGACACCTCAAATCAAAATAGGTTAATATCAGCCTTTGACATTAAGACTAGGAAGATGAAAATGACATTCATGTAATCTATAGACCAACAAGCAAGATCATCAGCAGAACATAATAAAACATATTTTTATGTTTTGTCTGGGGATGTTCACCCCATGGACCAAATTGAGTTTCACAAACAAGCAGGTGAGATAATCTATTCCACCATGACAAATAAAGCTATGATTGTGCACAAACTTCAAGGTTCATTAGATAACATCATTGCATAGTACAAACTAGAAAAGGCCTCCTCACAGGCCAAGGAAAATCGAATCAAGTCACTGGAAGACTTAGTGATTGAGCTTGGACATGATCCCAATGATGTCAAGGTTGCTGAGAAATTGATAAAGAAGAAAAATGAGGATATTTCTGCTCTCAGAAAAAAATTGAAGCTGCCTCATTTAGAACATCCACAGACCAAGGAGGTCCTTGAGAGCTAAACTCACTAAGAGTAATTTAATGATGAACCTAGAGGACAAATGCCAAACCATGCAGCTGGCTATAGGTAGGTTCATGATAAATTTTTATGTTTTGAGGTAGAAAGGTTTTCCAAATCCTTTGGTGATAAATGAAAAATTGATGCCACATGAAGACTACAACAGGAGAATCAAAGAGGTGGCAAGGGATCAGGAAAATAATTCTTCTATGAAGGGGATGCCTACTGGAAAGGTTCTATATCAGACATTTGATAACCTATTTTACCTCCAGCATGAGGTAAAACACTTTTTTGTGAACAGGCCCACCTTTTCTAAGTACATAGAAGCAGATGAAATTTACAGGAAAATGGTAAATATCAAATTACCAAATGCATATATTTGGGAGAAGTTGAATGACTTACTGTAAAAATGCATAGTAAAAGTGAAAAATCACAGTAAAATAAAAGTAGTAGGCTAGCTAGATGAAAGAGTATCAGGGTAAAGAGTACCAGTTAAAAAGCTAAGTGAAAGATGACTGGCATGGAAGACCAACAAAAAGGTAGAGAATAAATAGCAAAAGGTCAAAGGATAAAGACAACACAACCAAATAAATAGGGACAACATATAGCAATTGAAAATCTATATCTATCTTCTTGCATGAAGTTATTTATTTTTCCTAGATTAATTCCCAAGATAGTTTGGGATATTTTGTAAACCATTTTTGTATAAATACTTCATAATTTGAAGTATTGAAGTTGGATTGCTAGACATTTGTAGAGTTGTATTGATCAAAAACCTGAGGGTTATTTTACCAACTTTTCAAGTCAACAGATTGGACTGAGTAATAAAGAGATTGTGTTGCAGGATTCATGTAGTGAGCTACTTCAGTGAAGTATTTTCTTTGTCAAATTATTATTCTCTTATGTATTTCAAAAACTTACATGTTATCTAAACTGAATGAATTAACTGGAAATTTATTTCAGAATTTGTTTAAGTACACTCTGTCTTTAACAGTTAATCATTTTAATGTTTTCTTTTGATATCTGGATCTGAGAATCCTTAATTTCTCTCCCATCCTGGTTCACCTCTTTCACTTCCTTCATTATTTGGTTTAAAGAACCCTTAATTTCGCCTTGGATCCGACTGAAAACCACTTCACCATCCAGCCCTAAGATATGAAATAACTCAGCTACCTTGCCCTGTAGACACTATTTTTAGAACTTGATCTAGTTCCATTTTCTCGACTCTTGATCCCATAGCCCAATGGTAAAATACATCCCTCTATCCATCTAAGTCAGTGATTCCACCACCAAATCCAAATCAAAACCCAAGTACAATCATAACTAGCCTAAAATCAAATAACTAAAACAAAGTTAAATCATAAAGAGAGGGCCCTCTTTGAGCATTAGGAAGGCTAGATCCTAATCTCCAAAGTAGGTTTGTAGTTACCTCTATCATTTATTTCATAACAACTCAAGAAAATTGGAAAGGAATGTCTGTGGATGCTATGATTGCATTTCCTTTTATACTATTCATCTCAACAACTAGAGTAAACCTACATGTAATGAAAAATATATCCTTTCCATGCACTGCATTTCTTATCTTACTCGTTAATTACCTTCATGCCAATTATTGATTATTTAAATAGGAATGCGCAATATTGAATTATCATCATAGTATAGAGGAATGGTTGAATTGAAGGGTTTTGAGAATGAATATGTTGGCTCTTTACTCATCCTTGTGTAATGAAACATCAAATTAGAGTTGATGAAGGTGGCATCCAAATCTATTATCAAACACGAGAATTCCATTTTTTTTATTTCTTTTAGTTGTAGATGTTAAACTTTTTAATAACACACCAAAGGGAATTATATGGCTACTAATGGAGGTTACGAGTCAAAATTATGATTTACGAAAAATGATATTGTCAATTTGAATGTGTAGATAGATTTCCAATTTGATTGGAATGGCACTAATAATGGTTGATGGGAATTTGCATTCATGTCTAAATATTTTGAATAGCTATCTCCAAGGTTGATTTCTTTGGTATGCATCCAGGTTTTCCCCTTGATGATAGTTTCTACCTTGTTTCCTTAACCCTAGAAAATTTGTTTGAAAACAAAATCCAACAAATGAGTTGTATATTATTTCCAATGTATCGCTTCTTAGCGCATACCACCTTGCTATGCACTTACTACATGACTTCTCAACAAGATTTCCCATATATTTCAAGGCAAGCATTGCTATGATATCATGGCACCCTTTCATTTCATTGGAAGATGAATCAATACCCTACCTATTAGATTTGCGATGTGTGATAGAGATTGTGTGTTGGGTGCATGGTGCACCTATTGAGGGTAGTGATTAACATGACTGTCAACCATGCATGCACAATGCACTATCAATGGTGATATCCTACGTGATGGGTGCATGAAGCATTTGTTAGGGGTAGTGTTAGCATGCCTATCTACTGGAAGTACATAGTGTGCTATTCAAGGCGAGGCTATAAGTGATAGATGCATGGTTCATATGTAAGGAAACATGAAGGTTGGGACTAAGACCTAGAATTTCACTATGCACTAATGAGGAGATGCCCTATGTGATGGGTGCATGGCTTGTCATGGCATATGAAAGACCTTACCATCCTATATGTTTGGAATTATAGTATTGACTATTTTCTTACTTCATGGTGGGTGTAAGATTCTATGACTTACATTTTGATGTTCTTTGTCATAAGTGTTGATTACAACAATAGATTAATGACCTTTGATATGCTCCTTCATCTCTACAACTGTGTGCCACCTCTGCAATTATTTGTGCCACCAATAGGGTTGACATACAACCTTTGATATATATATATATATATATCTGCCTCTTAACAACGTTGCATTACACTATAGCTCAAAGCCACAACCCATTTTGCAGTCATGTGTAAGAACATGGATTTTATTTAGTGTATGTGATTTCAAACATTCACTTCCATTGCACTCTTCCAAGGCTATATGTACTAATCATACTTTGTATTTGATTCTTTATATACACATATTTGGTTATGCTTTTCATGACTAGCGTATAGATAGGTTTCCAATTCAATTGGAATGGTTCTAATAATGGTTTATGGGAATTTGCATTCATGTCTAAATATTTTTAATAACTATCTCCAAGGTTGATCGCTTTGGTACGCATATAGGTTTTCCCTTTGATGATAGTTTCTGCCTTGTTTCTTTGGCCCTAGAGAATTTCTTTGAAAACAAAATCCAACACATGAGTTTTATATGATTTCAAATGTATCACTTCTTAGCACATACCACCTTTTTATGCACTTACGACATGACTTCTCAACAAGATTTCCCATATATTTCAAGGCAAGCATTGCCATGATATCATGGCACTCTTTCATTTCACTGGAATATGAATCAATAACCTACTTATCGGAGTTGTGATGTGTGAGAGAGATTTTTTGTTGGGTGCATGGTGCATCTATTGAGGGTAGTGATTAACATGACTACTAGGCATGAGTGCACAATGCACTATTAATGGTGATATCCTATGCAATGGGTGCATGACGCATTTGTTGGGGGTAGTGTTAGCATGCATATCTATTGGAATTACAAAGTGTGTTATTCAAGGTGAGGCTATAGGTGAAAGATTCATGGTTCATATGCAAGGAGAAAGGGAGGTTGGGACTAAGCTCTAGAAGTTCACTATGCACCAATGAGGAGATTCCCTAGGTGATGGGTGCATAGCTTGTCATGGCATATGTAATGCCTTACCATCCTATACGTTGGGAATTATAGCATTGACTATTTTCTTACTTCATGGTGGGAGTGTAAGATTCCACGACTTACATTTTGATGTGCTTTTTCATGAGTGTCCATTACAACGATAGATTAATGACCTTTGATATGCTCCTTCATCTCTACAATTGTGGCATCTCTGCAATTATTTGCATCACCAATAGGATTGACATACAACCTTTGAATATATATATATATATATATATATATATATATATATATATTATATGTCTCCCCAACAATGTTGCATTATGCTATCGCTCAAAGCCACAAACAATTTTGTAGTCATGCACCAACACATGGATTTTCTTTATTGTATATGATTTCAAACATTCACTTTCATCACACTCTTCCAAGGCTATATGTATTAATCACACGTTGTATTTGATAATTTATATACACATATTTGGTCATGCTTTGGATGACTAGCGTATAGATAGGTTGCCAATTTGATTGGAATGACGCTAATAATGGTTGATGGGAATTTGAATTCATGTCTAAATATTTTGAATATATATCTCCAAGGTTAATCACTTTGGTATGCGTCTAGGTTTTCCCCTTGATGATAGTGTCTGCCTTGTTTCTTTGGCCATAGCAAATTTGTTTGAAAGTAAAATCCAACACATGAGTTGTATATGATTTCCAATGTCTCACTTCTTAGTGCATACCACCTTGTTAAGTACTTACTACATGAATTATCAACAAGCTTTCCCATATATTTCAAGTCAAGCATTGCCATGATATCATGGCACCCTTTCATTTCACTAGAAGATGAATCAATATTGTACATGTCACAGTTGTGATGTGTGAGAGAGATTGTGTGTTGAGTGCATGGTGCATCTATTGACGGTATTGATTAAAATGAGTATCAGCCATGATGCACAATGTCCTATCAGTGGTGATGTCCTATGTGATGGGCGCATGACGCATTTGTTGGGGGTCGTGTTAGCATGCCTATCTATTGGAAGTACAGAGTGTGCTATTGAAGGTGAGGCAATAAGTGATAGATGCATGGTTCATATGCAAGGAGAAAGGGAGGTTGGGACTAAGCCCTATAAGTTCACTATGCAATAATGAGGAGATGCCCTATGTGATGGGTGCATAGCTTGTCATGGCATATCCAATACCTTACCATCCTATACATTGGGAATTATAGTATTGACTTTTTGCATACTTCATGGTGGGAGTGTAAGATTCTATGAATTACATTTTGATGTGCTTTGTAATGAGTGTCGATTACAACGATAGATTAATTACCTTCGATATGATCCTTCATTTATACAACTATGTGCCACCTCTCCAATTATTTGCACCACCAATACGATTGACATACAACCTTTGATGATATATATATATATATATTATATATATATATATATATATATATATATATTATATGTTATATATATATATATATATATATATATTATATATATATATTATATAATATTCATACTAATTATGTTGGCATTCAATCTCCCAATAATGTTGCATTACGCTATAGCTCAAAGGCACAACCAATTTTGCAGTCATACACTAGCACATGGATTTGCTTTAGTGTATATGATTACAAACATTCACTTTCATTGCACTCTTCCAAGGTGATATGTATTAATCACACTTTGTATTTGATCCTTTATATACACATATTTGGTGATGCTTTGCATGAATAGTGTATCACTCCCCTTTTATGCCACATCAAGTTGATTTGTAACATGTGCATGCCACTATGTAGCCTTTGCATATTTCATATGTTGAAACTTCATTTTTTACATAAAAAGGATTTTATGCAATTCCGTTTGGGATGGATTATTCTTTCTCACTTTATTTCTCAACACATGCATTCATTTGACTCAAAACTGACATCATTGCATCTATATAATTTGAGAGTGGTGAATATATCACTTTTCCATCATATCATCTGCTATAACATCCAACGTATGAATACTAATCACATTATTTTATAATTATTGATTGCAGTGTTCACTCTACATTATTCTCACATAAAAAAGTGTGCCAGGTGCATCAATGTCACTTTGATTCTAGTCACCATCATTGTTAGGTCCCTATAATACTAGTGACTCCCCAATTACTATTTTCATTATAGCCCTTAGTGTTATTGTTGTGTCCCTATTGTCCCAATATTTTTATTATTGTGCCCCATAGAAGCCCACTATTGTTATTGTTGTGCCCTTATATTATTATTATTATGTCAGCTTTGATTATGTTGTGACCCCTTAAACTCCTATATATAGAAAGGAGTTTTTGTCATTTGTATCATCCAACAATTGTTCATTTGTGTAATATAAAGGAGGTTTCCCCCTCGAAGTGGCTAATTTCTAAGGCATTGATATTTCTTTTCTATATTTTTGTGAGCCAGTTTTGTAACATTTGGTATCAAAGCTTTGGATTCTAGGGTTTTGCTGCTCCAAATAGGCCATCATGGTATTTTCGCTATAACATTTTTCTGCAATGTTTCAGAAGTTAATAAAAACTCAATTGAGCTGAAATCATTTTTAACCTCGAGTCCAAATTTCATATCTTTTTTTACTACAGTTGCAGAGATATGGTCTAACGAAGTTAGGGTTTTTGCAGATTCCTAAATTACATTCGAAATGGGTGACCTTGGGAAAATCATCATAACTTTCCCTCTGAGTATCAGATTGAAATTTCATAAGAAGTTATAGAAATAATATGGACTTTAATTTTTTGTGTATGTTTTTTAGACACGCAAGTCGAAATAGTGACACATGGCACGTCGTACAAGTTCGCTTTACTAAAACATTATATAATTAGGTCATCTTGGGAGATTGAGCATAACTATTTCTTGGAGAATCCAATTTTGATCAGACTAGTGGAATTGGAAAGATGACTCAAAGGGCTATATAAAAAATTAATTTCAGACCTTAGAGATCTGTAATTACAGATATACAATAGATTCAACATCGAGATTCTAAAAAATAAAAAAGGGTGTGTAGTCTTTTTAAAATTTTACATAAGTTTGGGTTGAAAAATTACGTTGAAGTTCAAATGGCATGGTGAAACATAATTATGATTAATCGATGCCCCAAAGAAAGAAAATGGAAACACCTAGTAGGAAACCTAAAATATATAGCATGACTCATGAAGAAGAGAAAGAAATGCAACATGATATATCAAAATTACGAGACCATGTGCAACAAATTTCACTCTCACAAAAGGTAACAAAAGCTAAGATTTATGGTTTAAAGAAAGACGTGGAAGCTAAGATGAATGGTGTGGAAGCTAATATGAATGGCATGCAAGTTAATATCGATGGTGTGGAAGCTAATATGGATTTGATGGAAGCTAAGATGAATGGCATGGACGCTAAAATGGAATATTTGAAGATGGATTTGACTAAATTGCTACAATAAACATTTATTAATGGTGAAAGGGTAGTAAAGGAAACTCATGATGAGAACAAAATAAATGTTAATCATCATTTCATAGACTGTAATGTTGGATTGAAGACCCACCATGTTCCAAAGATCGATATGAGGAAGTTTTATGGAAAGGATCTTGTAACATGGATACTACAGATGGAAAAATATTTTGATCTCTATAATGTCAAAAAAACACAAAAGGTACACATTGCAACTTTATATTTGGAACCAAATCAGTTTGTATGGTATCAATGGCTTTGCTCTTGTAAACAAATTTTCACTTGGGAAATTTTTATGGAACAAATGATAGCACATTATGAGGATACAAAAAGCAACACCTTTTTTAGTGCAATTGATAAACCTCAAACAAAAGGGTTCAATGATGGAGCACATTGAGGACTTCCAAAAATTGAATATAAGGGTAAAATAAATTCTAGAGGAGCATAGGATTGATATGTTCATATGGACTTTAAAGGATAACATGCAACATGAGGTTCGCCTTTGGGAACCTGAATCATTGGAGAAGGCGTCTAGGTTGGTAAGAAAAATGGAAAGAAAAATTATGGCAACAAGGAAGCCTACCACTCACAACTATAATGATGGAAGTGTTTTTTCCCTAGCCTTTCACAACCTACGAGGTTGACTCCCCAACAATTGGAAGAAAAAAGAGAAAAATGGCTTTGTTACAGTTGTGATAGCAAATATACTAAAGGTCATAAGTGTGCCAAGAAGAAATTATTTTACATAGATTGTGAAGAGGAGGAAGTAAAGGAACAATAAATGTCAAAAGAAGAGGATATACACTCAGAACAAACCATAGAGAAAGAAGAAATGAATATGACCATATCTTGTAATGCATTGGCTGCAATTACCACTCCTCAAATTATCAAGATAGAAGGGCATATCAAGAAGAAAAAGGTAATAGTGTTGATTGATTTGGGCAGTAACCATAATTTTATTCATTGTAAGATAACCAAGGAATTGAATTGCTTCCTATATCCAGCACCAGAGTGTCATGTGATGGTTGGAAGTGGAGGAGCCATAAATTTATCTAGAAAGTGCCATGATATCAAGCTATCCATGGGAGAATATGTATTGAATATCCTAATTCTTTTCATTCCAATGGGTGGTGCTTGTGTTGTACTAGGAGTCCAATGGCTACAATCCTTGGGTACAATAACTTTTTATTTTCAAGAGCTTTTCATGAAATTTTCTTCGGAAGGAAAGGAATTAGAATTAAGAGGTATCACAGGGAAACCAGGAAAGATAATCAACTCTAATGGAATGAAAAAGCTTCTAAAGAAAGAACAAATAGTCATAAGTGCACAATTAGGTTCCCACATCAAAATCATCTATTTCTCTAGATCTCCAAAAAGTCATGGACAATCATTCCAAGGTATTTGAGACTCACAAAGGTATCCCACCTATTCATGATCATGGTCTTGCTATTCATTTGATTCCAAGAAGTGTTCCTCCAAACATCAAGCCTTACATATATTCCTAAGCCCAAAAGAGTGAAATTGAGCGTATGGTTACAAAAATGCTAAAGGCTGGTATAATTCAAACTAGTCAAAGTTCTTTCTATGCTCCAGTAGTATTGGTGCGCAAGAAGGATGGATCATGGAAGATGTTTCTAAATTATAGGGAGCTCAAGAAGCTCACTATTAAAGATAAAATTCCTTTCATTGATGAACTATTGGATGAATTGCATGGATCAAATTAATTCACCAAGTTGGATCTTCGTTCAGGATATCATCAAATCAAAATGAAGACTGAAGACATTCCAAAAACAACATTTAGAACTCATGAGGGTCATTATGAATTTTTGGTCATGCCTTTTGGCCTTACCAATGAACCTTCTACATTTCAAGGTTTGGTGAATTCCATTTTCAAACCCTTCCTTACAAAAATTTTGTTAGTATTTTTTGATGATATACTAATCTATAGCAAGTCTTAGAAGGATCATGTTCAACATGTTGACAAGGTGCTCAAACTATTGGAGGAGAAGAAATTATACGCAAAAATCTCCGAATGTTTATTTGGAGTACAAGAGGTGGAATATTTGGGTCATATTGTATCTCATGAAGGTGTTAAGGTAGACCCTAGCAAAATTAAAGCCATTAAGGAATGGAAAATCCCCACATCCATAAAGCATCTGCAAGGATTTCTTAGTTTGATAGGGTATTATCGCAAGTCTATTAAGAATTATGGGAGAATGGAAACACCTCTAAAAACATTGTTGAATAAAGATCCATTTTTATCGACTCTAGAAGCAACAAAGGTCTTTGAGCATCTTAAAGAGGCAATGTGCCAATCATTGGTCTTAGCTACATCGGACTTCACAAAAACCTTTATTGTGGATGATGCCTTAGGAAATGAAAGTGGTGTTGTTTTAATGTAAGAAGAAAGACCTATTTCTTTTGAAAGTCATCCAATCAAAAGAAAGTATTTACACAAAGCTATTTATGAGAAGAAAGTGTTGGAAATACTACATGAACTTAAGAAATGGCGGCCCTACCTAATGGGAAGACACTTCAAGGTAAAAACGGATCATGATAGTCTAAAATACTTTTTAGAACAAATATTATCTTCAAAAGAGCAACAAAAATGGGTCACAAAGATGTTGGGTTATGACTTTGAAATCATATACAAAAAAGGGAAGCAAAATGTTGTGGCAGATGCATTCTCAAGAAAGGATGAGGATGTGGAAGCATTGATTTATGCCATTTCTATTATCCAACCAGATTGGATAAATGAAGCGAGGGATGAATGGAAGAATGATGAGGAAGTGTGGGAACTCATTCAAAAGTTAGAACAAGATCCCAGTACATCTGATACATTTAGCTGGAAAACTGATTTGCTATGGTACAAAGATCACTTATACCTATGTCAGAATTTGCAACTCAAACAAAAGATTATTATGGAATTGCATGCCTCTCCCTTAGGAGGGCACTCAAGATTTTTAAAAAATTACCACATCATTAAGAAGGAGTTTTTTTGGGATGGTCTTAAATATGATATTCAAAAGTTTGTGGCAGAATGTTTGGTTTGACAACAAAATAAAGTTGAAATAATTAACACCCCAGGTCTATTACAACCTTTATCCATTCCAAGTCAACATTGGGAGGAGGTTTTAATGGATTGCATCGCAATTTTACCCAAATCCAAAGGAAAGAGTGTCATCATGGTGTTAGTTGACAAACTTAAAAAAGTATGCACAATTTTGTCCATTATCCCATCCATTTAAATCCAATATAGTTTCTACTACAATTATGGAAACAATTCAAAGGCTACATGGAAACCCAAAGAGTATTGTAAGCAACAGAGATCCCATTTTCATTGGAGATTTTTGGACATAATTATTTTGTTGTCCTGGTACTTAGTTAGGTCATAACTCATATTATCATCCTCAATCTAATGGGAAAACTAAGATAGTAAACAAATGTTTGGAAGGATATCTTCGTTTCTTTGTATCTAATAAATAGACACAATGGGTCAAATGGTTTCCTTTGGCTGAATGGTGGTATAACATTTCCTTCCATACTACAGCAAAAATAACCCTATTTATGGCACTTTATGGATATCACCCACTGTCCATCACATAATATTTAAGAGAAAATTTTAAGGTTCAAGCAATGGAAGATCACATCGAGCATCAACAACAAGTTCTCCAACTCTTAAAGGATAACCTAACTTTGGCATAGAATAGAATGAAACAACAGGTAGATCAACATCACAGTGGAATAAGTTTTGGTATAGGTGACTAGGTATTTCTACGACTACAACCATATAACAAATATCCCTCAAGCAGGCTAAGAAGGATAATAAATTATCACCAAAGTATCATGGTCCATACAAGGTGTTGCAAAATATTGGTACTATGCCATACAAATTGGAGCTTCCTACAGCTTTCCGAGTACACCCAATTTTCCATGTTCATGATTAAAGAAGGTTATTGGTGACAAGCTCCCAGTTCAAACAATATTTCCAGAACTTGGCAAAGAAGGAAAAATCATATTCGAACCTAAAGAAGTCATAGAAACAAGAACTTGACAGTTGTGAAATTGATTAATTTCGAAGTATCTTTTCAAGTGGAAGAACTTACCCGGCACGGAATATTCCACATGGGAGGATGATAATTTTATACAAAAGCATCCACAACTACTCAAGCATTGAGGACAACACTTTTTTTACGGAGAAGGGAATGTTAGGTCCCTATAATACTAGTGATTCCCCCATTACTATTGTCGTTGTCTCCCTTATTGTTATTGTTGTGCCCCTATTGTCCCCATATTGTTATTATTGTGCCCCATTGAAGTCCACTATTGTTATTATTGTGCCCTTATATTATTATTGTTATTTTGGCTTCAATTATATTGTGACACCTTAGACTGATATATATAAAAAGGAGGTTTTGTCATTTGTATCATCCAAGAATTGTTCATTTGTGTAATGTAAAGGAGGTTTCCCCCTCTAAGAGGTTGATTTCTAAGGCGTTGATCTTTATTTTTTATATTTTTGTGAGCTGGTTTCATAAAAATCACAATATACATTAGATATTGTCCTTTTCAAAACATTAGCTTATTGTATTAAATACATTTCTTTCTTTGTGAGACATGAGCAATGTTTTTTGGGAAGTTAAACTGACCTTTACCCATATCCTATGAGAGAAAATCTATACTTTGTAATAACTTGTGACATTGACCCATTTACCTACAATAAAATCAACATAAACCATAGTAAGTTCCTTTACTCCGTGATGTACTGATAGGTTTGTCACATGAGAAGCTAAATCTTTTAGAAACTTATAAATTTACATATTAAAACTTGGAATGCATGATAATGTTAATGATTGCAAGCATTGATGAACTTTATAAAACTCCAAAATACCTCTAAGTGATTTTTCAAATGCTAGACTCTTTCTTATAAAGGGGCTCAATCTAGGCTATGTGTTTTAAAGAATCAACTTCAAAAGATAGCCAATCATTTTCCTTAGGGCATACACATGACTTCAATAATCAAAATTTTATGTATCTAAGAGGTTAACTTCTAGCATGATAATGCAAACATTATGGTTTGAAAACACCATGAATTGCACATGAGGATTCATGCCTAGGGATGCAAATCAAGAAATGGGTGTGGAGGTGAAGTATGGATAGTAACAAGGCGTATGTCTACAATTGGAATAACATAATAAAAATAATGTAAAGCTTGAGGATCCATTATTAAAGAAATTAAATAATAAATGATAATGTATTCCAAGGACACTAACCATGATTAATTAAGGCAAATATATGTGATGACTAACTGTTGGTGAAAATTTTGGAATATTATAGATCCAGGGTTCGAATTGAGGTTGCCAACAAAGTACTGTCATAGTCTATCTTATCACTGACATTTTCACTCCCCTCAAAAGAAAGGAGAGCCTCACCCGAGGCATGCCAGAACAAAGAATGATAACAGAGATTAAGTTCAGTGGCGTAAAACAAAAAAATCATAACATTATGTATTTATTTTAACCATAGATTCATTTATCACAACTAGATCTAATTATAAATCAATCACTCAAAGATCAATAAAGAAGGCACTGTGCATGCATAATTAAAATTTTAAAGGGGTCATACATTTACCAATCATATAACACAATTCATTTTTGCAACACCTTCTTTATTATTCAAGAAACTATTACAACAAAAATCGACATAGACTTATGTGATCTCATTTCTTCAAATCAAATACATTACATCAAAACACTACAATTCATTGAAGGAAGGATCATAATTTTGCGTAGATTATAGACTCTTTAATATGCAGACCCTTAGCTACAGAATGAGGTACTAGCGTTGATTCTAGATATATCTCTAGCTCTCTATCTAGCCTTAGCCATCGATTTGCTCAATTGTGTCTTCAATTATAGACATCCTCGCTTGATTCAACCCTTACACATGCTCCTTGAACCCATCCATGATCTAGTCCACTTTGAAAACATCTATTTCCTTTGTCGCTCTCCTTCTTTATCCATTCAAAATCGAACCTGTGTTTCCTTATTTTTCCACCACACTTTCCCTCTTTTTTGGCTGCATGAGTCCCAACATATATTACTCGTCACTCTTTATTTTATGGTGGCCAACTTCCAACAAATCTATCCAAATTTCTTCTATGTGATTGATATATAACCTTATTTCTCCAAACTACCTTCAAAAAAAGGAAGGACCCAACAAGTCCCAACCATAATCCATTGAATCACCCTCGATTCGATTTCTTGTTGGTGAATCTTGTCCATGTTACGATTGTGCCTCGCCGCTTGTTTTTGTGTCCTTATGTATCACTATATCTCCTTCAAACGAAGGACCCAACTCTGGAATTATTTGTAAAACATCATCTTTGAAGCTGGTGAATGTGGAACCAACATTGTTCCACATTTGTAAAATGACTGAAACTTCGCCAGAAAATTGTTTTGTAGCTTCAACATTGATTTCAGTAGACTAAGACTATAGAAATTCCTATATTTGTCCTTCTACATTGGAATTGAGGGGCTTCAGTGTGACAAAGAGCTTTTGTGTGATGGGATAAAGGTCCTTGAGAACTCATTGAGTATCTTGTGAGGCTTCATCGATCTAGTTAATCTATGTATCCAAAGCATATTCTTACGCCAAAAACTCCTTTTCCTATTCTAAATCAGAAGTTTGCATGGCCCGTGTTGGATTTTATGGGCTTGACCCAGGTTCAGAGGTGATTTAGCCAAGAAAATCCTAGGACTACTGGCCGTTTCAGCAATAGTCCATGGAGTGTGAATTGAGGTCTCACTCGAAGTAGTATGCGAGGGTGCTAGAACTAGGTTTCCGCACCCTGGGGATGTCTGATGGGCTTTTGGAGGTCCACAACTTGACCCTGCATGCACGTCGCTATGCGCACTTGTTATTCCTTTGCAACCTCTGATGTTATTTCTTCTTAGCCCTACTTGGGGCACAACCCATATAATACCTAAGTCCCTTGCTATTCAATCTTTTATTACAGGATTACTTAACTTGTGTGTGTAAGATTAATGATTATTACAACATATTCAACAATCATATCAGTGCGCGCGATAAATAAACCAATATAAATGCAAGAAGGCAATGTACAACAAATACCCATAAATAAGAATCAACTTGTCTTTATTAATCTTCAATGTTGATTACAGACTCGACACTGCCCTGCGCACTCAGCTGCAGAGCCTCTTCCTAGTACTACGACCCAATACACTTAGACTCCTACTCTAAGCTCAAACCATTTGTACTCTTTTCTAGCTATTAACTATCTTTACAACTTAGAGCCTCACTCTATTTATAAAATCCCATGGTCCACAAACCATGGGTAGGCCGACATGACTTTACATTACATTACATTACTTTAGGGCAAACAACCCTATGACTTAACCTCTACATTGCACTCTGTGCCTGCATGGAGTCTTACAAAACCTTTGATGAAGACTTGGGCTCTGAGCCCCAAAACATGCTATGGGGGGATTCCATGCCCAACAACCCAATCAAACAATTGTTTAACATTTTCATAGAGAGGGTAAATATGTTGATTTTTCTTGGCTAGAATGCCACTCCATTATGAGATTTGACTAAAAATATACCACGAGTGATTCATAAAATGTTAGAAAGTGTATTTAACATAGGAGGCCACAACAATCTCTTGGGAAATCTACTCCCAACACTAGATAGAAGGATCTCGGAGTTCCTAGCGAAGCTTGGAGACACTGCTCTGGGATTATTTGTTTTGTGAAACCAAGATAAGACATGTCATTTGAAAAAACTCACAACATTCGGAAGGGGAACACACGACAATTTCTTTAGGCAACTCATCAACAAAATCGATGAGGGTGGGCCAAATTGTTTGAAACTTTGAAGTTGGCTTAGAAAGTTGCTACTGTAACTTTTTCCTCTCGCAACTAATCTCGCCAGCTTGTACCTATATTGAGTTGTTGTTGGTGTTGTTCATAGGTGGTCACAAGCTTTGTGCATCTATATTCAACATAATCAAGTGATCCTAAAGTTGGGTAGTGAAGGACCAAATAAATCGAAACAAATGTATTTGGAGATTGTCGGTTGAAAGGGTGTTCGATTAAGTGGGAATCTAGCTTGTAGGGGATGTTTGTTGGCAATCGACTTTTTTGATTGACCTTGTGGGGAGGAATTCTAATCTTGGTTGTGCTCTTTATGAATATCTTGGTTGAGAATTTCAATGAGAGGTGCTAAAAAATGTGGAATTATATCCTGCTACTGTGTGATGAGAGAGAGGAGTTGATGACAATTTTCTAGGTCAGTAACAAAAGTAGCAACCTGCTCGATGAAGACGATCGAGTTGGGTAGCGAAGAAGGAATAGAAGATGTGGGAAGAGATGGATCTGTAGTTGGAGATTGTAGAACTTGAGGAGGGGTAGTGGATGGAGGCAGAACAATAAGATTAAGAAAAAATGATTGGATTTCCATATCGACTCTAACATCCTCCCTCCACATCTACCCAAGTAACTAGATAACTGGAGTAAAAATGTGACAAGAAGTTACTATGATACGATTCGACCTCCTAAGTCATGTTAAGGAAGTGAATTCGATAGAAACACACCATAAAAACCTTCCACGACAACAACAAGACCCTCAGGAACCATCCCAACCTCTCAGGTAACCAGCCCCTAAGTTCCACTAAGGTTTTAGACCATCTAACCCTTAAACGCTCCCATGATATCATCATGCAAACGTCCAGGAGGCTCTAGACACTCCCACAGAATGGTATGCCAATGTCCAGGGACTATTTTCCTTAGTTTTGTGTGAGCATCACTGGGATTTGAGCCACTTTCTTAGGACCAGAGCCCATGTCACTGCCCAAAATTCAATGGTACCTTCAAAATAGAAAGATAACAACGAAATGATGATATAAATGAAATTACTTAAACAAACCCTTAACTAGACCCCTACTAGCCATGACAAGAATTTTTTGAAACATATCACAAATATGTAATCTACAGGTGTAAACAAAAAATCTAAGCATAGGGGTCCCGTACTCATCCGAGGATTGCTAAGAAGTATTGATTCCTCAACACATTAGCTCACATTTCATCCATTACACCATAGATGCATTTTTCATTCATTTACAATTAAAAACATGATTAGAGCCATATATAGTCACTATCATAATACATATTCATAACCAACATAATAAACATAGAAATACTAAGGAGAAAACAACCATATGATCCATATATAAACCAGTACAATACTCATAAAATAACAAGGAGGAATACCTCATGTTAATGATGAAAAGGCCAACAAGTTGTGGGATTTCCATGAGCCACCCGACCATAGACATGGATGGGCCAAAAATCTCTTCAACCAATCACCCCCATGCCATATTCCAAACATGAATGTGGGATCTCATAAAACAAATCAATCCAAATCATTAAGGGCTTCCATATTCCAATCACCTCAACCCATCAAACTGTGATTCCACCTCACGATTGGACATCACAAAACCATCATCAGATTGGTCTCTACCCAAGCCTTCCAAGGCTCTAGAGCATTTATTCTAACCAAGACTTCTAGGACTAGTAACTCAACGCATATTTGCCACCAAATTTCCAAAGCATTTACCCAACTAAGGCTTGCAAGACTCACAACTCAACCCACCAAGGGCTTGCAGTGTGTTTTTCCAACCAAGGCTTCTAGGACTAGTAATTGAGCGCAAGTTGTTATAGGGCTTCCAGAGCGTTTGTCCAACCAAGGTTTCTAGGAGCTAGTAACTCTACCCAAGCTAAGGAAACATGAGAAGTAACTAGAAAACAAAGAGATAAACCCATAACACCATGGCTATCTAGGAAATGAAAAGGCTAGGTAAATCCTCTATTAATTTAGGCAATCCTCCATTCTAGTCACATATCATGACCAATGAACCACTTTCATATTCCATGCATGCCAAAAGTAGTGAGGAAAACATACATGCAACTCGATACCTACAAGAAAATTTCATTGTAGCTACTAATCTTGATATCCTCTTGCGCTTTCTTCTATTCCTCTTCCTTCTTGCTCCAATAATACAAGTATTCCACACTCTCCAAGAGTGCTCTAAGAAAACTCTAAGTGTCCAAGTGTATGAGAGAGAGAATAGAGAGAGAACTCAAAAACTAAACTGAAAAAGTCTATGAACTAATCCCTAGCAGCCTTTTTTTCTAATGAGGCCTCTGTTTCCTTCATTTACCATTATTTTCCTTTAATTTATTCCTCCCATGCAAGTTGTGACCTTTCACCTCCCTTTTCTCCTAATTTCCATTATTTTCATAAATAAATGTGCCAAAATGCCACTTTACATTTCCAAAGCCTTTGCCGTTTCCTTTTCCAAATTCCTTAACCATTAATCCATTACAAGTGATCCCCATCACTTGTATTTTTCCCAACATTTAGCTTGGAATAAGTGTCCCATAAACCATGGTTATTATTTTTCCTTTATTAACTTTTATTACATGGATTTTTCACCAGGGTTGTTACAGACTCCTCCCCATTGGGGGAACACCTTCTTCGGTGTTCAACAACACCTATAACCATAAGAACGCTATAAGAAAAACATACTTCCTATGGAGCTTTATAGTTTATCTCGATGTAATATTTGCAAGGATCATCCTACTAAGAAGAAAACCAACATGACAACATAACAAGTATAACATCATAATGACATGACACCCATACCGCTTATTGGAGCTTTATAACATATCTCATGACTGTATTTATATCCATATACATATTTACATATACCAAACATCACAAAAACATGTACCAAAACATATTCCAAAGACATATACCATAACATATACCAAAACATCACTCAACCAATTAATAAGGAAGGATACATAGTTTGCATGTGATCTACCATCTAACATGTAGCTTCATCGGGCCCAAAGTGCTTCCATTGAACTTTAACATCCTCAATTTCTTGGCTCAAGAGGATGAGCATCTTTCTCTACAATATACATTGTGGTTCCAGCCGGAATTAGCCTTCTGGATCCACCTGCAATACAAACTAGTTAATCACATGACCAACATATTTAACATACTTCTTAAGAAATGACACATGTAAAAAATCATGGAATTTCATTGTCGGAGGCAGTGCAAGTAGATAGGCTACTGGCCCAATCCTCTCAATATTCTTAAAAGGTCTACAAAACCGGGGTGCCAACTTGGCAAATGAGAAAATTTGTAAAGAGCTGTTCCTCGGTTTGATATGAAAGTACACCTATTCCCCAACCTAGATATCATTGAACAACTTGTTCTGATCTGCATAGCTCCTTTTCCTTTCCTATGCTACTTTCAAAATCTTCTTGATTACCTGCATTTACCGCTCCATGTCTGCCAACATGCCTGGTCCAATTAACACCTTGTTAATTGGATCACTCAAACTAATGGGAGTAATACAACTCTACCCATACAATCCCTCAAATAGACTCATCCTTAGTGACTCTTGGTACCCATTGTTGTAAGAGAACTCTACCAGTGAAAGGTACTTTTCCCACTTCTGGTGTTGATGTATCACATACATCCTGAACATGTCCTCTAATATCTTGTTTACCATCTCTGTCTGTCCATTTGTCTATGGATGATAAGCTATGATGAAGGCCAACTTTGTTCCCAAACCTACAAATAGCTCCTTCCAAAACTTGGAAGTGAACTTCATATCCCTCCATGACACAATATTCTTCCAAACATCATGTAATATGTGTTGAAAATAGCAACAAGAAATGCTAAAAATAGAAATGCTAAAAATAGCATTGCTATAGCTAGCATTTCAGGATATGTTCCAATTTTAATTTGTCCCTAAATTAAAATTGAGAATAAAAATTCGAATTTAGTCTCAACAGCTGTTTAAAAATAATTCCTTAATTCATCTTGAGTTAATTAGATGGAGAAAATCAAACATGAATTCTTTGTGAGGACAGCAACAGTTATCCCTTTGATTGAGGAAGATATCTGTCAATTAAGGAGATAAGGATGAGTTGTATTTGAGTTGTAATTAGTTAGCTTTGTTCATTGAGTAAGTCCAATTAGATTAGTTCCAAACCGTTTGTGGAACTGATTGTGACTTCAGTTAGTTAATGCATGCATGCTTGCAACTAGTGTACTTTAGATAACTGAATATTCTCTCATAAATAACTCATGCATGTCAGTTTAGACAAAGACCCAGTTGATATTAAAGGAAGAGACATTGTACTATCAATTTCTAGAATATTCCCATGTGATTATCTCTTGAATGAAGAAGAAATTCATTCCCTGAGGATTGTGCAGTTACTATAGAGGTCAAAGTAGTGTGTGAGGTGAGAATCACACAGGTGGAAGCTGGAGGACCAAGGAGAAACTACCCAAGGAAATAGGAGGCTTGGAGGACTGAAGGAAGGCATATGTGTTGTCTATTCTGTCTATGAGCAGCAGTGAGGGATTGTCTTGAGAGCTGTATAGCTTATAAGCTAAAGCTTTATGTAATCGTGAGATATTTCCACTTGTATGATAATACAGATAGCGGGGTTTTTAGTTGAGGCTTTCCCTAGAGTATTCTTTTGTGTTTCATGTGTGATTAAATCTTCTTCTCTATTATATGTGTTCTATTTGATCTTTCTTAAAATCAATTAAGCTTCCGCAAGTTTGATTGTAGAAGTAGATTAAGTATTTCTCTTTAGTACATTGCATAATCAATTTAATCTACAGTGCAAATTTCTACATGGTATCAAAGAAAAGGTGATCAAAGCGGAGAACAATATACAAAGAAGGGAGAAGTTCAAAGTTTTGAAGTTCTTGATTGTAGGTACAAAATTGATTTCTTATCACATCTCAAAGTTCTCCAATGGCATTCAATGGCTTGAGACTCAAGTATGCCCTGGAAGGAAGCTCAAATTACATAGCGTGGAAGGATCACATGGAAGCGGTATTAGAGGACAACAGTTTAAAGGACTTCATTGATCAGGAAGTCCCTAAGCCAGCAACAACTAATGCCCAAGAATTGGCAGAATGGAAGAAATGTGTGGCGAGAGCGAGGAGGATTCTTCTGGAGGGAGTTCGAGACCATATTATCTCGAGTCTCCATGGGAAGGAGACATTGTTTTCAATGTGGAAGTCATTGAAGGATCTATATAAGAACAATAGCGACCAGAGGAAGCTGGCACTAAAGGACATGCTTTGGAAAATCAAGTGTGAAAAGGGAGACAAGATCTCTACATATTTGAACAAGCTCACCACCTACGGAGATGAGCTTGGAAGTGTAGGAATCACGACATTCGATGATGACATGGTGAGTCTTTCTTTCCTCAGTCTTCCTAAGAGCTAGCATAACTATCAGGACTCAGTGAATGGAAGAGAGAAACTGCCAAATTGGGAAGGACTATGGTCGGATCTGATGCAGGAGGAGATCAGGAGAAGCACTAGAGGTGGTTCTTCATCAAAGCATGATGATGTAGAAATTTTTTCCTTAGCAAGTAAGGTGAGGAAAGGGAAAGGGAAGGCTTCCCAATCCAAATTGATTTCTTCCCATGGTGGGAAGAAGATTGACAAATCTAAAGTGCGATGCTTTAATTTTCAGGAGGTGGGCCATTATGCAACTAATTGTCCATTGAAGAAATCCAGGAAGGGATCCTCAAAAGGATCATATTGTGAGGCATTGGCCTCACAATTTGAATTGGATTTTACCCTCATCGCATGCATGGTTTCATCGATGGTGCGTTGTGTTTGCTACCTGGACAGTGGATCGTCATTCCACATGACCGACGATAAGAGTTTATTCAGTACCTTGGAGGAGAAAGACCTCCAGATGCACATAGAGATGGGCGATGATGGAAAGTACCATGTTTCAGGTGAAGGTACGGTTGTGTTTCAGAGGGAACATGGAGCTCCTCTCACCCTGAATGATGTAAAGTATGCACCTAGACTAGAGAAACAATTGGTATCAGTTGCAATTTTGAAATACAAAGGATATGATGTAGTCTCTAGTAAAGGAAAGGCATTCCTGAGACACATAGTCATTGGTCATACCAAGAGGATTGGGATTTGAGTGAAGAATCTCTACAAGCTAGAGGTAGATGATTGTGCTGCATTGAGTTCCAAAGTAGAATTGGTGCAAAGCCAAGATATTGGTGAGTTATGGCATAGAAGGTTGGGCCACTTGCATCATGGGGCCTTGAAGATAATGCAACAGATTTCTATCGGACTTCCCAAAGGTAAACTTGAGCAATTGGACACATGAAAAGGTTGTACCTTGAGTAAGTATGCAAAATATTCCTTTCAGGATTGAGACAGTCAAGCTAAAGCAATATTGAAGCGAGTTCATACAAATGTGTGTAGACCATTCTCAACAGCCTCCACCACTAAACAAAGGTACTATGTTATTTTCGTTGATGATTTTTCTCGTAGATGCTAGATCTATTTCATGCAGAAGAAGGATCAAACCTTCTCAAGGTTTTTTGAGTTCAAAGTCCTAGTTGAGAAAAAATCAGGAAAGAAGATCAATGTCTTGCGAAGAGACAATGGTGGAGAGCATGTCTCTCAATATTTTAAGGACTTTTGTGCAATAGAAGGAATTAAATGGGAGTTGACGGAACCCCATAACCCACAATAGAATGGGGTGGCTGAAAGGAAGAACAAAATGATTGTGGGAGCATCTTGGGGGATGCTACATGACCAAGGCCTACCACTTCATTTGTGTGTTGAGGCATGCAACACAGTGGTTTACTTGCAGAATAGAAGCACACATCACATACTTGGGATGAAGACACCAGAGGAATCTTTCTCCAAGAAGAGACCAGATGTCAGGATCTTTGGCTCATTGATTTATTAACATGTGACCAAGGATGCCCGAAAGAAGCTAGATCCAACAACAGACTTGGAGATACTTGTGGGTACACTGATACTCCCCACAACTATTGGGCATATTTTCCTATTAGTCAGAGGATAGTAGTTCACAGAGATCTTAAGTTCGATGAGCTAAAGGCCATGCAAGTTTCTCTTGAGAGGGAGCTCAAGATGTAGGTAGAGGAGGAACTTTTGATTCCTAAGGAGGAGGAGCCTCAAACTAATGCAGAGCAGCTGCATGTAGAGGTTCTAGGAGTGGAGACATCCACTCATGCAGAGTCTTCCAGAGATGGGTGGAAATGCACAAGGAGGTTGACAGATTATTAATGGATGCAAGAGAGAATGTAGGAGACCCATATTCTCAGCGCAGACAGAGGAGGTCACCTGAGTGGTACACTGGTTACATGGCCCTTGTTGGGAAATGTGTAGAGACCAAACCATCCTCCTTTGAGGAAGCAATGAAGTAGCCAGTTTGGGTTAATGCTATGGTGGAGGAGTATGACACCACAGTTCGGAACAATGTTTGCGATGTTGTTCCAAGACCGAAGAACAAGTCAGTTGTGAGTTCTTGTTGGCTTTACAAGGTAAAGCATGCTGTTGATGGTAGTGTGGAGAAACATAAGGCAAGATTTGTTGCTTGTGGTTTCTCACAGGTTGAGGGGATCAACTATGATGAGGCATTTTCTCCTATAGCAAGGTACTCATCTATCAGATTGATGTTGGCACTATCAGCACAAATGGGTTGGATGATCCATCAGATGGATGTGAAGATTACATTCCTCAATGGCAATATTGAGGAAGAGGTGTACATAGAGCAGCTGGAAGGATTTGAGACCTTTGATTTTGATTCATGTGTGTGCTGACTCAAGAGATCTTTGTACAAGATGAAGCAAGAACCTCGTGCTTGGTACACTAGGATCAACAACTACTTCACCGGGTTGGGCTTCACAAAGAGTGAAACGGATGCGAACTTGTACCACATCATGGTGGAAGGTAAGTAGTTGATCATTGTTCTTTATGTTGATGATCTGATATTGACAGGTGATGATCAATTAATCATGTCTTGCAAGGAGGACGTTGCAAGAGAGTTCGAGATGAAAGACATGGGCCTCATGCACTACTTTCTAGGCATGGAAGTGTGGCAGAAGGATGGGGAATTGTTTGTGTCTCAAGGAAATTATGCCAATGAGATACTCAGGAGATTCCACATGGATAAGTGCAAGCCCATGTAGACTCCTCTAGTAGGTAGCTGGAGGAAGGAGGATGCTACTTCAGGTGAGGTAGTAGAGGCTACTATATATCAACAGCTTGTGGGTTCATCGATGTATTTAGTGAACACACGACCAGATTTGTGATTTGTGGTGAACCAGCTGAGTCAAGCTATGGTTCAGCCTACCAAGCTATTTTGGAAGGAAGAAAATCATGTTTTGAGATACCTCAGAGGCACATCTCAGTTTGGATTATGGTACAGACAATCAAAGGGAGCGAAGCTATAGGGCTTCATAGATGTAGATTGGGTAGGGAGTCCATCAAATCAGAAGAGCACATCAGGAGCAATTTTCAACCTTGGTTCAACTGTCATTTCTTGGTACAACAAGAAATAGAGGTCAGTTGGACTTAACTTAGTAGTGGCTAAATACATGGCTACAAGTCAGGTAGCATGTGAGTCCATTTGGATGTGGAAAATTCTAGTTGGTATGTTTGATCAGAGGATGGATCCAACTGTGATCTATTGTGATAATCAAAGTTTTATCAAACTCTCTGAGAATCTAGTATTTCATGACAGGTCCAAGCATATCGAAATTTGATATCATCATTTCAGAGACTATGTGGTGAGGAGGATCATGTTATTGTAGTATATTTCGATCGAGGAGCAAGATGCTGACATTTTGACTAAGGAATTGTGAAAATGTAAATTCAAGTTCCACAGAGATAGGATCGGGTTGATAGATAATCCCTTTCTTGTTGAGAGGGAGTGTTGAAAATAGCAACAAGAAATGCTAAAAATAGAAATTCTAAAGATAACATTGCTATAGATAGAATTTAAAGATATATTCCAATTTTAATTAGTCCCCGAATTAAAATTGAGAATTAAAATTCGAATTTAGCCTCAGTAGCTTTTTGAAAATTAATTAATTAATTCATCTTGAGTTAATTATTTGGAGAAAATCAAACATGAAGTCTTCGTGAAGACATGCAACAATTATCCCTTTGATTGAGGAATTTATCCCATAATTAAGGAGATAAGGATGAGTTGTATTTGAGTTGTAATTAGTTAGCTCAGTTAACTAAGTTAAGTCCAATTATATTTGTTCCAAACAGTTTGTGCAACTGATTGTGAGTTCAGTTGGTTAATGCATGTACGCATGCAACTAGTGTACTTCAAACAACTGAATATTCTCTCATAAATAACTCATGCATTTCAGTTCAGACAAAGACCCAGTTGAGATTAAAGGAAGGGACAATGTAGTATCAGTTGCTAGAGTATTCCCATGTGAATATCTATTGTATGCAGAAGGAACTCATTCCTTGAGGATTGCGCAGTTACTATAGAGGTCAGAGCAATCTGTGAGGTGTGAATCACACAGGTGGCAACTGAAGGACCCAAGAGAAACTGCACAAGGAAATAGGAGGCTTGGAGGATTGAAGGCATATTTGTTGTTTATTTTGTCTATGAGTAGTACCAAGGGATTGTACTAAGAGATGGATAGCTTGTGAGCTAAAGCTTTATGTAATCCTGAGATATTTCCACTTGTATGATAACACAAATCGCAGGGTTTTTAGCTGAGGCTTTCCCCAAAGTATTCTTCTGTGTTTCATGCATGATTGAATCTTTTTCTATATTATATGTGTTATGTTTGATCTTGCTCAAAATTGATTAAGTTTCTGCAAGTTTGATTTTAGAAGTAGATTAAGTATTTTTCTTTAGTACATTGCATAATCAGTTTAATCTACAGTGATAATTTCTACAATATGACCACATCTCTGACGTAGGTCTATGCTACATTGTTGGCTGAGAATATAGACTTCACTCGAATGAAGTGTGCTACCTTTGTCAACATGTCCACCACTACCATGATGGAATCATGCTGTATCACTTTCCTCGACAAAAATATGATAAAGTCCATGGAAATGACCTCCCATTTTAACTTTGGAATCACAATTGGCTATAATAGTCCACCTGGATGCTTACACTCTGTCTTCACCTACTGACAATCCAAGCACCTAGCCACAAACTCTGCTACATCTTTCTTTAAATTTGACCAATAATAGAATTTCTTCACTGCTGTTAGTATCTTCTGATAACCTGGGTGACCTAAATATTGTTTCACATGAAACTCTATTAACATCACCTTATTGAGCTCACTTCTCTTTGACACATATATCTTGTCTCTATATCTAAATAATCCATCTATTGTGAGATGATAGTCTACATCATATTTACTTGCATCTGTACATGTACCTACACACTACCTATACCACTACCTATACCTCTACTTGTACTACTCCATGTACTTGTACCTGTACATGCACTACTACTTGAATTTTGTTGCAACCTATGCATAATATCCATATGCCTGAAATCTTGCTGATGTTCCTACAAGATCCTATGTTATAAGTCCATCACATAGGAGCTCATAACTGCTAAGTGATTTCCCTATATCCGCCTACTAAGAGCATCTACCACCCTATTCTCTTTACCTTTTGATATACTCGATCTCAAATTTGAACTCACTAATAATGGCCAACCACAAAGCCTTCCTACCATTCATATTCAGTTCGTCAAATAGTTACCACAAACCACTATGATCACTCATCAATACTAACCTCCTACCAAGAAAATAGTGCCTCAACATCTTCAATGCATGTATGATCATTGCTAACTCTAGATCACGTGTGGGATTTTTCTTCTTGTCCTCATTCAGTTTCCGTGATTAATAGAATACCACCTAACCATCCTACATAAGACTCCACCAAGTCCTCTCTTGCAATCATCTGTATATAATACAAACTCTTTGTCTGAATCTATAATATTTAACACTAGTGGATGTGTCAACAACTACTTGAGCTTCTCAAAATTGGCCACACACTCCTTAGTCCATTCAAACTTCTTACCTTTCCTCTGTAATGATGTGATAGGATAAGAAATCTATGAGAATTTCTTGATGAACCTCCTGTAATAACCTACTAACCCCATGAAAAATCTCACCTCATCCACATTCTTGGTAGCTGACCACTTCATGATAGCTCTTACCTTTTATGGGTCCATTACTATTCCATCCTTAAAAACCATGTGTCACAAGTAGTGTACCTTAGTCTGCAAGAAACTACACTTGCTGAGCTTAAAATATAATTGATGCTCTCTCAATAATCTCAACACTACTTCTAAATTCTTGACATGCTCCTCTTCACTTTTACAGTATAGCAATATATCATAAATGAACACAATAACAAACTTTTCCAAATACGGATGCAACACACTATTCATCAAGCACATAAAGGTAGATGGAGCATTAGTTAAACCAAATTGAACTACAAAAAAATAATAATGCCCATAACTGGTCTGGAAAGCTATCTTATAGATATCTTCTACTTTAATGTGTACCTGATAATGTCTAGATATTAGATCAATCTTCGAGAACACAGCTGCTTCCTTCAACTTATCAAACAAGTCATCAAACCTGAGTAATAGATACTTGTTCTTGATGGTCACATTGTGCAACTTCTTACAGTCAATACATAACATTAGAGTACCATCTTTCTTCTTCAAAAATGGTATCGATGCACCCCATGGTGATACACTTGGCCTAATGTATGCCTTTTCCAAAATTTCCTTCAGCTGCAGTTTCAACTCTACCAACTCAGGTGTACTCATCCTGTAAGGTTCTTTTGATGACGAAGCTTCCCCTGATACCATCTCAATAGAAACATCTACCTCTTTGAGAGGTGGAAACTCTAAAATATCCTTAGGAAATACATCCTGAAACGGCTGTAGAACTAGGTATTTGCACAAAACATTTGCATCCTCAACTTCCTTATCTTTGTCACTAGAAATGTGTACTAAAAATAACACACATCCTTTTTTATGACTTTGCTTTGCCTGTATAACTGTCACCATCCTAATTGATGATGCTTTCTTCTTACCTCGCAAAACTCTTTGTTCTCGATTGTCATAAAAATCCACCTTGTTTCTATGAAGGTACAACCAATCCATGCCCAAAAACATACTATATGATCCCAATGGTAACAAATTCAAATTTGATGTGGTAGGAATACCATTTAAATCAAATGCACAAGCTTTAACCCAATGATCAACTCACTTCTTTGTACCTGTAGCCAGCTACACTAACCAATAATCTACATGCACTTCTTTATTAAAACCAAACTTATCCATAAGGTTAGGACTAACATTGCTATAATTAGATCTAGGGTCAATCAAAATAGAAACAACTTGATCACAAAGCTTACTCTCCATCTCAATGATAGATGCCTAATGATCTTCCTGTATGTTATCCAGTGCTACATAGATATAAGTAATCCTTTGACCAACATCCCCAACAATCTATGCCTCCCGTGCACTATATATGTGAGGCCTACTACCTTGATTCGACAGACAATCTCTCTTGCTATGATCCTTGCCACAAGTCCAATGCTCTATAGGCTTACAACCCACATCCTTATTCTACTCCTTAGATCGAAACTCCTATCCTTTGTCAAATGCATTGAACTTCTTAGATGGCATTTCATTCTATTTATTACATGTACCTTGAGGTGTTACTCACTTCTTGTCCAATTTTTGTTTGTTCTTTGCATTACCTTTACAGTCTGGCTTAGTCTCAGATCTGTGCTTCGATTATTCACAGAAATGCTTTAGCTTTCAGATGACCTCCTCCAATGGTCTAGGCTCATCGAAATCAATCATGTAATGAAATAAGTTATCCACTAATGAATCTTTGAATCTTGGCCTTCGCCTCCTTGAGGTAAGGCACATACCTCAGTAGCTCTAAGAACTAGCTAGTGTACTCCTCATCTATCATTGATCCCATCTTTAGCTCATAGAACTATTTTTCACTGTCGTCAATGTATTTCTTTGATATTTACTTCTTCTTTAATAGTCTCTCGAACTCATTCCATCTCAAGTCCTCCTCATGAAGACCTCTGACATTCTTCACATCTTCCTACCAAATATTTGCTTTACCTTTAACATTGAATGTGAAACCAGGGCTTCCAGGACTAGTAACTCAACCCACCAAGGGCTTCCAAAGTGTTTTTCCAACTGAGGCTTGCAGGGCTAATAACTCAACCCAAGCTAAGGAAACATGAGAACCAACCATAAGAACAAGAAATAAATCCACAACACCATGTCTATCTAGTAAATTGAAAATCTAGGAAAATCCTTTGTCAATCTAGGAAATCCTCCAGTCTAGTGAAAGATCATGACCAATAAACCACATTCATATGCAATGCATGCCAAAAATTGTGAGGAAAACATACATGCAACTCGTTACCTGCAAGAAAAACCCATTGTAGCTGCTAATCTAGCTGTCCTCTTGTGCTTATCTACTATTCCTTTGCGTTCTTTCTCCAAAAATCCTAGTTTGCGACACTCTCAAAGAGTGCTCCAAGAAAACTCTTAAGTGTCCAAGAGTATGAGAGAGAGAGAATAGAGAGAGAGTTCCAAAAATAAACTGACAAAAGTCTCTGAATAGATCCTCATAAGCCTTTATATTAATGAGGCCTCTATTTTCTTCATTTTTCATTATTTTCCTTTAATTTCATTCTCACATGCAACCTGTGACCTGTCACCTCCCTTTTCACCTAATTTCTATTATTTCATAAATAAATGTGTTGAAATGCTACTTTTCCTTTCCAAATCCTTTTCCATTAACTTTTCCAATTTCCTTAGCCATTAATTTATCACAAGTGATCCCCATTGCTAGGACTTTTCCCAACATTAAGCTTGGGATAAGTATCCCATAAATGATGGTTATTATTTTTCCTTTATTAACTTTTATTACGTGGATTTTTAACCAAGGCTATTACAACGACAATTTTATCAAGAACAATATCAACATCAAGGTGATGAAATATGGTTTCTTCAGAGCTCTTTAGCATCAAGTTTGGGGAAGGATGAGATGAAGGGGGTTGTACTTATATAATGGAGATGGTAGCAAGTGGGATTTTTATAGGACTACCAAGGGGAAAGTGTTGTGTGGTTGGAAGACAAAGGAAGAGTGTAAGCAATAGTTAGTGGCACAACATATACAGGGGAAACACCATGAAGAATAGTGTTTTTGTGAACTATAGAGCCTACCTTCTACCAAGACATGTGTAGATATGGGATACACTCTTAGACCTTCTTCATTAATGGTTGGAGGTCTTCCTTAGTGTCAATGAAATGCTTTATAGATAAGTATGGACTATTATCAATAGATTCCTTTGGTCACATCCCATCAAACAAATACACAAGTTCCCCATATTTTTTCATAGCGATGATTCCTAACCATGAAATAACTTCAGAGTGGAAGGAATTCTAATTCAAATAATAGGGCATATTGTGCATGGAGAATTTTTTTGGATTGACAATAAGGGGTAGAACATAAATATTGTTGTGGTTAACACCAAACCACATCTGCTAAGAGTATCGGTCATGTAATGGAAGAGGCACTCTATAAACATGATAAGTGACATAAGCCATATTTTTGTACCACTACTAGAAGGTGTGTTCATTGTAATTTATATTTTCTAGATCCTCAGCGGCTCGCCAAGGAGCATAGGAATATTCCAATGGCTCATCATCAACTACTTGAGCAAGAGCTTGATATTTAGGAGGGAACCATTTCATAGTGGAGAGAGGAATGACTAGGTATCCAAAGATAAAGTAAGTTTCCCTCGTGTAGATGACCTCACAGGCTTCGAAGAGTGAATTGAGAAAATAACTAGACCAATTGAGTTGTTCCCCTTGATGAACACTATATTGCAACAAGGATGTTGTAACTCTTGGGGCCACCAACTTTACTTCATCAACCTGGGGTTCATACAAACTTGGAGGTGACAGTGTTTTATACACAAATAGATGTAATTGGTCTACTCTTTGTTGCTACTAAGATGGGGCAATAGACCTCTAGGGTTTCTCAAACCAACATTCTATTAACTAGAAGAAGTTTGATTACCGACTTGGAGAAGGGAAATTTACGATGGTTCTGATGGCTTGGAGGTCAAGTAGGGGCCTAACCATAGTTGTAGAGATGATTTTTCTCAATTCAGGCTCAAAACAAGCTGCTACAGGTTTTCCTACGGGATGTCTATAGGATATACTAGTTCACCTTGTTATACGGGAATAATGTCCACTTGGATGCTGCTATTCCCACTAAGATGGGTGGCTATCTTAGAAACAAACAATCAAATTCTACTATTGATTCCTTTTATGAAAATAGATGAGAGGAGAACCAAGAGGGCCAACCTATGTCCCGCGCTCAATTTCCTCTCCTTCTTGATAGAGTTTCGTTGCTTCTTCTTTGTCTTCCCAGCTTCAAAAGAACCTGTAGAATCACAGCAACATACTACTATGCAAGAAACAAGGATCTAAATTCATGAATAATACAGGATCATATGTGTATTAACCATATACATGTATATATAAACAAGTACACAAGAATATGGAAGGAAACAAGAATAGTTTTATTCAGATGAAAAGTAGCAAGGGGATTACAACCATGAGCTCTGACCCAGCATCATCCTCCAGCTAGGAAGCCCTTCTTCACCTCAAACAAATCTAGATTACCCAACACTGTGAATGTACACAAGAAAACCAACAACACTTCTATATAAGATACAAAATTCCAGCCTCTGGATCTCTATGATGAGGGATCCATATATACATGATTACAGAGAGGCGAGTCATCTTCTGGGATCTTGATTAGTGTCTTCTCTCTGATAGTTCCTGCTTCCAGTTAGAGAATGATGATCTCTTACTCATCCCTGGTTGTAAATGGAGTGGCAAGTGTCAGAGGGGAAGCTTCTAGAAGATTCCATGATCTTCCACCTCGCATTTTGGTCCCTGCCATTTGTCCATTCCCGACCATCGCACCCTACAAAGGCGAAAATCAGTATGCATCGCACCTTGTACACTGGGAAGGTGATATGCATCGCACCCCCTACATTGATCTTTCAGTATGGTCCAGTTTTGACCATTTATGAGCAGTTTTCAGTGGAGAACTTTTGGGAGATGATGTAATCAGTTGACCTTGTTCCTTTAGGCAGTGAAGCAACACTTTTAGGGACTTAAGAGCCCTCAGTTTATGGACATTTGTGATTGGGGTTGAAGTGCCCAAAAATGTCTGTAACACCCATCAAGCCCTAGAGTGAAAAACCTTATGGCTACCTTGCCCCATGAAAAACCCTGTAATTTTGACCTAATTACGTAGACCTAAACTATCCAGCTCCTCCTAATCCAGCAAAACCCCTTCAAAATCCAATCAAAACTTTCTGCTACTATACCTAGCCTAAAATACTTTTCCCGATCTATTCATCTTTTCGGAGATCCTTACGGAGAGAGCCCTCTCCCATCCTAGTAGGGCTAGCTACTTGGCTAAGCATGGTTTTTAGTTACCATGGAATTGCCTTCCTTTATCCTGAGGTTCATTCCAAATGATAACATAGTGGCGACCATACTGGGGAGTGAAAGACTAATCACCTCGGTAGTATCTTTCATTTGAATTCTTAAGATTATGGATGATGAGTTTTAGAATTTATTAGGCTGAATTGGAAATTTGTAAAGCAATATATAAAACTTCAAAATTTGAGCACACTCGCTTCGAGAAAGTACACTAGGGCCAATCCAGATCCAAACCCTACCCCAGAAGACACAAAAAAAAGAAAGTTCTATCAATCCAACACCTTCAGTAAAAGCAGATTCCTGCCCTGATGAGTGGTTGTTTTTAGAAGAACTTCCCTTTGATTTTTCCCTTGACCTTTCCCTATTTAGGACTAGGTATGAAAGTGCACTTGACAACATAGTTCTAGATATAGAGTTTATTTCAGATCTTGAAATCCAAAAGGAAAACTGGTCAATTGATGAGTATATTCTAAATTCCCCTCAATCATCCCTTACTATTGCTAATATCCCCGAGCTTTCTGAACCAGTGTCCACTACCCTTAAATCACCATTATTCCCTTCATTCTCTAAAATTCATTCCCCACATCCATTTATACCTTCACTTCTCTATCAACCTATCATTCCCCATTAGTCACCTATTACTCCCAGTTCTCCACCAACTATTGCATCATCTCCCAGTACTTCAATCCTTTCTTTAAATCCACATCGAGTTATTGCCACCCGGTATGCACCCCTTGTTTTACCTTAGACTATTGGTGCCATGCCTGTTGATTATCAATCCAAAATACCTTTCTTTGATTCCACTCAAACCATTACAGCTCAAGAACATGTAGATAAAATGAATTATTTCTTTGATCTCCATGAAGTAGAGCTTGAAGATGTGATGATGAGATTGTTTGTACAAAGCTTTGGAGGTGAAGCTTGAAAATGGTTCAGATATTTACCCACAACTTCTATCACCACTTTACCAATTCTCCATAGGTAGTTCCTGGATCGATGGGAGGTGAAGAAGAATCCACTTCAGATTTTGTCTGAGTATGGGAACATCAAAAGAAATGTCAAAGAAAGTGTGCAAGACTATTGTGTGAGGTTTAATGCGATATACAATTATATTCCTGCCAACATTAAACCACCGGATGGATTGGCTTTTCTCAAGTTTCCAGGCGGTTTCATTGCTGATATGGAATATCAGTTGTGGGAACGTGATCCTACCACACTAGAAGACATGTAAAAGAATGTTATTAGTGTAGAAGCAAATTTGCTGGCTAAAAGAGAAAGAATGAGATCTGAGAAAAGAGTGACCATGAAAGAAGAAGCATCTACTTCAGATGTAAAGATGGATACATTGATTTGAATAGTGGGGAGGATGGTTGACTGGTTATCCATCACCGATAGAGCTGAAACACCAATCCAGAATCCAAATTTTAGAGTACATCAATAGCCCCAATTCTGAATCAAGCAGAGAGTACAAAAGGCACCAGAGAAACCAATGCAACAATAGTAGATTAGGACTCCCTTACAACAGAATTATGTTCAAGGAATGGAAGAAGAATATGAGGAATATCTGGTAATTGAAACAAATCACCTTTTCACTATTGATGGTATGTGTATATTTCTGACCGAAGATGAAGAATATGCAAAAGTTCCAGACATTCAAAGCGACGAGGATTACATCTTAGCAAATGATGTGGTTTTGGAGGCTAAATCTGATTATTACCAGCGTGGTTATATGAATGTGGTGACTGCACAGTAGAGGCAGTACACTTTAAGGAGTAGTGATGTACCGGTCAATCCCATTCAAAAAAGAAAGGATGTGCAATCCAAGAATGATTCCTCAAACACACTGAAGAAAGGTAAAGATCTTGTTGATATGAATCCCAGTAAGGTAGCATCAACAAGTATCACTGTAAATGAGAAGAACAATTAGCAAAAAGATAATGCAATGAAAGAGCGAGTAGATAAGAAGGACATTGGTGTCAAAGAGGTAGAAAAAATTTCATCCTTTAATTTAGAAAGTGAAATTGCTAAATTAAAAGTGTCCATTCCTTTGACTGAGCTTGTTAAGAATAGAAATTATAAACACCATGTATCTAGAATATTGCAAATAGATCCTTTTTCAGACATGGTGAATGTCGAGGATGATCATCCTAAACTCATTTTTGGTCCAGCCATAGAAGGTTAGCCTGAAGATAGCGAAGTCCCTCCCTTTTATCTGAGTCTTAGACTGCATGAGTATATTCTCCATAATTCTATGTTAGATTCTAGAGCTTCCCAAAATTTGATGCCCAAAGCCATTATGGAAAATTTGGGCCTGGATATCCCCTGGAAATATTATGATTTGTACTCCTTTGACTTCGGTAGAGTTCGTTTCATTGGTATCATCAAATATTTGGTGGTTTCTTTAGATCAAATCCCAGCCAAAAATGTCTTGATGGATGTGTAGTTGCTGATATACCACCTCGATTTGGTATGCTCTTATCTAGATCGTGGGGTGTTAAACTCAAAGGCACTTTACAACTTGACTTCTCTTATTCTACCATCCTTGCTTTCAGTCAATTGAGGAAGTTGTACCAGGAAAATAAAATGAAGTATATGATCACTAGTAAAGAGAAGCATGTGAATCATCTGATAAATGTTGTACATACTGATTTATAGTCCTTTGTTTTGTACTCTGATAGTGTATTGAATGATGTACATATTCAGCTTGTAGAGGTAGATGATGTACTTGAAATTTTTGAGAATTTTAGAGTAGTTCTTAACCAAGAAAAAGGAAAAATAGAATTTCTTCTAAGCAGCCTACATAGTAGAAAACGGTCATTGAAGAGAAGAAAAATGAAGTAATCAGCAAAGGTAAGGCTGAGAAAGAAACAAAATTTTAGCATCCAGAAGATGAAGTTGGCCTTTGGAACATGGACTTCGATGGCACTGTGGGTAAGGACAGTGCTGGTATTTGAATTTGGATTCGAAGCCCTACTTTCTAGCCTCCCAAAGTCCCAAGTAATGTAAGAGTATGTTCCTACAAGTTAGCTTTTGATTGCTCTAATAATGAGGCAGAGTATGAGGATTTGATTACAGGTCCTAAAATTTTGAAGAAGCTGGATGTGAAAAGAATTTCTGCTTATGGTGATTCAAAGTTGGTGATTAAACATGTAAAAGGAGAATATCAAGAAAAACATTTGTGGATGAGAGCCTACAGAAATGTAGTTCTGGATATTTTGAGGATGTTTCCTGAATATACCTTGATAGCAATACCCTGTGCTCAAAACATCATTGCAGATTCACTCGCCACTTTGGCCAAAAATTTGAAGATTCCAATGAATTCTAGCAACAAAATTGAAATTCATGTCAAACATAGGGCTGTTGCTCCTGATAATTTGAGGTATTGACAAGATTTTTGGGATGACAATGAAATTAATGCCTTTTTTCAGAATTAACGAACGTTTAAGAATGTTTTCATTGGTGACATTTGTGATTCTGATGAACAAGATATTAAGGTAAATCAGATGGAGGTTTTACAGCTGAAGGATAATATTATTCCTAGAGTTCTCATACCTTTAGAGGAGATTTTTGGTCAGGATGATGTGGCAAGAAAACCAACCTTGGTTCCTATGGAAAAAGGAGTTGAAGATGAAATATTGGAACCCAAGCTTGTAAAGTTATCAAAAGCATTGTCTCTTGAAGTAAAGGTTAAGTATGTTAGATTACTTTCTGAATTTTCTAATGTTTTTGCATGTGATTATTCAAATTTGAAGGTGTACGACAAGGATATCATTCAGCATACTATTCCTACCAAGTTGGATAAAAAACCTTTTAGACAGAAGTTGAGAACAATCAATCCAAAGTTGTTTCCATCCATCGAGAAAGAGCTAAATAGATTGTTTAAAGCTAGCATCATTATTCCAATTAGATTTTCTGATTGGATTTCAAATTTGGTCCCAGTACGAAAGAAGACCAGAGAAATAAGATTGTGCATAGATTTCTAGAACCTCAACAAAGTGTCCTTAAAGGATAATTACCCTCTTCCTAAGATGGACCATATTCTGCAAAGAGTAGTTGGAGCATCACGGATGTCACTACTAGATGGTTACTCATGCTATAATCAGATCTTTGTGCATGAAAAAGACCAAGGCAAAACTGCCTTCACAACACCATGGAGAACTTTTCAGTATGCCAAAATGCCATTTGGGTTGAAGAATGTTGGAGCCACCTTTTAGTGAGCGATGGACATAGATTTTGCTAATGAGAAGGATTTTTTCTTGGTAGTTTATGTAGATGATCTGACAGTATTATCTAGTTCTGATGATGAGAATTTGCACCACTTAAGGATTTTCTTTCAAAAATGTAGGAAGTTTGGGATTTATCTAAACCGGAAAAAGATTATTCTTGCCATGGACAGGGGTAAACTCCTTGTTCATGTAATTTCTAAAGATGGTATTCACATTGATCCTTCAAGGGTGGAGGTAATCAAGCATATAGGCTTTCCGCACAACAAAAAGGAGATTTGGGATTTCAATTGTAAGATTAATTTCTACACAAATTTATACCAAATTTGGCTGAGCATTTACGTCAAAATAACTAATATGATGAAAAGGGACAACACTATGAAATGGACCAAGGATGCCATGAAATCATTCAATTTGGTAAAGTTTGCTTTGACCACAGCCCGAGTCTTGATCAGTCCTGATTATACTCATGATTTTATTATATTTTCATTTCCATCTGAGCACACCATGGTTGCAATGTTGATGCAAATGAGGGATCAGGTGCAGCAACCTATTGATTTTTTCAGTAGGACTATTCGAGATGTTGCCTTGCACTACAATATCATTCAAAAACAAGAGCCGACTCTTATAAAGGCATTGAAGGATTTCAGAGTATACATTCTACATTCACATACATAGCATATGTTCGTAATGCAGTCGTCAAGGATTTTCTCATGCAAACTAATCCGGAGGGGAGAAGAGGCAAGTGGATAGCAATAATGTTGGAGTATGATCTTGAGATTAAAACTACCAAACTGATCAAAGGATAAGGCTTCGCAAAACTGATGGCTGAATCAAATTTGCATGCACTAGACATAAATCTCATTGCAACAATGTCAGAGGATGAAGATGGTGGCTCACTCATTCAAGTATCAGAAATGTTTCTCAAATCACCTTGCTATGTTTCTGGGAGGAATTATTCTTAATTGTTTGGTTGAAGATGAAGCTCAGAATGTAATGAATGATTTTCATAGAGGTGATTGTGGTGGTCATTTGTTTTTGAAAACAATAGCTAACAAAGTGTTGAGAGCATGATATTATTAACCAAATTTGTTTTTAGATTTATACAAGACAGTTATTGGCTGCCATGAATGCCAAGTTTTTCAAGGAAAAAGGAAGTTGCTTCCGCTTCCTTTGAAGCCAGTTGAAATAAATGCACCTTTCCAGTAGTGGGGACTTGATTTCATAGGAGAAATCCATTGGACATCATCAACACAACACAGATGGATTTTGACAACTATTGATTACTTCACCAAGTGGATTGAGGCCATTCCAATAAGGCAAGCCATGAACAAGGTAATTATCCAATTTTTAGAATCTAATATCTTGTATTGTTTTGGTTGCCCTCACAAGATTATAACAGACAATGCAGTAGCATGTAAATCCAAGAGGATGGTTGATTTTTGCAACAAGTAAAGTATTACATTGGGTCATTCCACAACATACTACCTACAGGGAAATGGATTGGTTGAGTCATCAAATAAATCCTTGGTGAACATTATTAATAAAATGTTGGAGGAAAACAAGAATAATTGGCATCGAAAGCTTGTTAATGCCTTGTGGGCCAACAACATTTTAAATAGTGCTCTCTATTGGAAAGATCCAGGAGGAATTATTCTAATTGTTTGGTTGAAGATGAAGCTCAACAGGTAATGAATGATTTTCATAGAGGTGATTGTGGCGGTCAATTATTTTGGAAAACAACAGCTAACAAAGTGTTAAGAGCAGGATATTATTAGCCAACTTTGTTTTCAGATTTATACAAGACAGTTATGGGTTGCTATGAATGCCATGTTTTTCAAGGAAAAAGGAAGTTGCTTCCTTTTCATTTGAAGCCATTTTAAATAAATGAACCTTTCCAGCAGTGGGGACTTGGTTTGATAGGAGAAATATATCCCACATCATTAGCACAACACAGATGGATTTTGACAACTACCAATTACTTCACCAAGTGGATTGACACCATTCCGACAAGGCAAGCCACAAATATAGTAATTATCCGATATTTAGAATCTAATATCTTGTATCGTTTTGGTTGCCCTCACAAGATTATAACAGACAATGCAACAACATTTAAATCCAAGAGGATGGTTGAGTTTTGCAACAAGTACAATATTACATTGGGTCATTCCACAACATACCACCCACAAGGCAATGGATTGGTTGAGTCATCAAATAAATCCTTGGTGAACATTATCAAGAAAATTTTGGAGACAAACAAGAAGAATTGGCATTGAAAGCTTGTAAATGCCTTGTGGGCTGACAACATTTTAAATAGTGCTCTCTATTGGAAATATTTGGGAGGAATTCTTCCTAATTATTTGGTTGAAGATGAAGCTCAACAGGTAATGAATGATTTTCATCGAGGTGATTGTGGTGGTCATTTGTTTTGGAAAACAATAGCTAACAAAGTGTTGAGAGAAGGATATTATTGGCCAACTTTGTTTTGAGATGTATACAAGACAATTATGGGCTGCCATGAATGCTAAGTTTTTCAAGGAAAAAGGAAGTGGCTTCCTCTTCCTTTGAAGGAATTGAAATAAATGCATCTTTCAAGCAATCAGGACTTTATTTCATAGGAGAAATCCATCCCGCATCATCAGCACAACACAAATGGATTTTGATAGCTACCGATTACTTCACCAAGTGGATTGAGGCCATTCCAACAAGGCAAGCTACAAACATGGTAATTATCCAATTTTTAGAATCTAATATCTTGTCTCATTTTGGTTTCCCTCACAAGATTATAACAGACAATGTAACAACATTCAAGTCCAAGAGTATGATTGAGTTTTGCAAAAAGTACAATATTACATTGGGTCATTCCACAACATACTACTTGTAGGGCAATGGATTGGCTAAGTCATCAAATAAATCCTTGGTGAACATTATCGAGAAAATTTTGGAGGCAAACAAGAAGAATTGGCATCGAAATCTTGTTAATGCCTTGTGGGTCAACAGAGTGAGCAACAAGAAACCAATAGGTATGTCATCTTTTGAGTTGGTTTATGGTACTGATACAGTATTTCCTACATCACTTGTAGTCCCGGTCATGAGATTATTACAGGAAGCTCGCAGCGAAGAGGATGATATTCAGTGCATAATTTATCAAGTGATTCACCTTTAAAAAACAAGGAAAGAGGTTTCCCAAAACACTTTTCGATTGCAAGAGAATATAATGAAAATTTATGACTGCAAAACCAAAGTAGAAAAGTTTCAACTGTAAGATGTAGTGCTATGGTGGGATGCACGGAACGAGGAAAAGGAAAAGCATAGTAATTTTGTCAATTTATGGAAAGGACCGTATAAAATCTCAGCTTATCAAGGGAAGAATGCATTTTTGTTAAAGGAAATGGATGGTCAGGAATGTTCAGGAGGGCCAATCAATGGTAGGCTCCTGAAGCACTATTACTTTTGAGGATGTTCCCTGAAATTACTTCACCTTCATTATATATATCAGTTTGCTTTTCCTTGCAAGGTTTCAAGTACATTGTCATCTGAGCTTGGGGCCCGAAGTGAAGGCTATAAAGTTTGAATGATTTGTGTCAGGTTTGGTTGATTTGGTTTATAGTCAATTTTAGAGTCGGTTGTGGGTCAGTTTTTAGTTTTTATTGAGTCATTTTTTCATTTTCTTGTTTGTTTTATCATCTTGCCCAATGGATGAGGCACTTGGTCTATGGTGTTCTTGACACCTCCAAAGAGATGCCATCCCCAAAAAGGCCAATGTTAGTGTCTGTATCTGCACACTTCCATCAGGGATCACAATTTGCTCTTTGCATTTTCATTTTAGGGGTCCCATACTGAAATTTTTACATCATTTCATCAGGTCATGTGAAACTGATCCACTGATGGTTGACTTCTCTTTAGAAAATCTAATTCCTTCCTCATAGAGTATACTTGTTGACCCTACTTTAGGTTGTCTTCAGTTATGGTTTCATGGTCAATTTGCAATCATGCTTTCATTAGGTCATAGGGCATGTTTTCATTGGGTCTTAGGGTTTCATTACTAAGTTCAAGAGCATGATTTAAAAGTGTAAATAAAGGGCAAAAAGGGTATGAGGATGATAAATAAGTCAAACATGATGGCTTGTAGGTCATAGTCACTATATAATTATCTTTTAAACTAATGTAATTTTCACCTCAAAAACATGTTTTTGAGGTGAAAACAGAGTATTTTGAGTTAATTTCTATTTCTTATGTAATTTTAAGTCACCTTATGTTATAAATGATCCCGGCTGCACCAAAGCATCTCTCCTTGTTGCAAGAAAAATAAACATTGCAAAAATCAGTTCAAGTTGAGAATTATCCACCTAAAAATAAACAAAGAAGAAAAGGAATTAAAAACAGAGTTTTGAAGAAGGTCAAGAAACATTAGAAAGTGGGTTTTTCAAGTGTAAAATCAAAATTTACTCCTATATAAGGTCTCACATTTCATTTTCAAGTTCATCATTCTCAGTTTGCAAGTAAGGAGTCAAAAAGTGAGGAGAAGAGGAAAGGTTGAGTTAGTTTTGGACAAAGGAGAAGTGGTGTTGCACTTCTAAAGGGTGGTGCTGCACATTTGGATCACTAGTGAAGTGGCTCTGTGCTTCTACAATCTCGCACTATGTGTTTTAGGCAGGAGGGTCAGCCCTGCATGTTGAGAGTTTGGCCCTGCACATTTGGGACTGGTGCTATGTATCTGGAGATTTTCACAATGTATATTTACACTGCGTTGTGCTTCTAGAGGTGGCACTGCACATTTGTGGGTTGGCGCTGCACGTCGAGCAGAAGGGCTAGAAAGGCCTCAAACTTCACAAAAAACTTCAAGATTTCCCTCTCTTCCCTTCATACAAGTAAGTTGTCCTCCCATACTACATTGTTGGTTTGAATTCAAAGTTTTAAACATAATTCCCCATGGCAAATGTCAAACCCTAAACTCTCCCTTGGTTATGCCTAAACCCTAAACCCCAATTATTCCTCCTATCACCTATCACTAGAACTCTAAACTCTTTCCCTACTACATTCCATAACATTCGCATCCCTTTATCCCCCTTCCCAAACAAAAATATCTCAAACAAACTAAGCCCTCCCTCTCACTTTCATAATTCATATCCTTCCCTTCCTTTCTAGTCTACCAAAACACCTCATAATATCATCTCCCATCCCCTCACTCCTAAATCGCTCTTGCTCATTCCCTTCATCCCTTTTCTTGAAGTGTACAACCTCAAATTCACAAACATAGACAGAGAAGACAGAGACTATGAGGAGGAGGAAAACACAGGCAGTGACAATTCGACAAATAAACCTAAGCATCAGAGAATACCACATAAGGGAGGTAGAATTATTAGGGAAGAGCCATCAAACATCAGAGAATTTCAGGCCTCTCAGTTCGATGTCACTTGTTTAATATCTTGGCTTCTATGAGTTCTGTGAGTAGGTAGAGAGAGTTCAACACCAAACTAAGCTCACCAGACTTTTTGTAGCTATTCTTCAGGACAACAAGGTGACTCTTGCTGGGGTGACATTTACAGTTTCACCTTCCATCATTGCAGATGCAACCATGATTCTGAATATAGGGGAGAAGTGGTACAAGGCACAAGACATGGATGAACCTTATTATGAGGCATATATCAAACCCAGGTACATAAATGAGGCAAAAAGACTTTTTCCTTTCAGATTCGTTGAGGACAAGTATGCACCCATGATGAAAATCATCATGAAATTTCACTTGTGAGGGCAGATTTTCCAGGATGTACACCTATCACATGATGCTTATCATGCATTTTACCAGGGTGAGGATGTTAAACCTCCCTTATTTCTTGTTCAAGAATATTAAGAAGATGGCCCATTTTGTGCAGAAGAAACAATACCCTCAGCAGATGAGCAGTCTCTATCATTATTCCCTGATCAAGATGATTGTGCTTCATCATCTTAGACTCCTCAACATCTCTTGGGAGACATTTATTGCTCATGACATCTTCAGGGGTCCTCAAATTCCTCCATTAGTGTCTCAAGAAGCAGGGGAACTTTCTAATAGTGCTCAAGTGAAAAAAAATGAGGATGCCAAAGAGACTAGAGTTACTGAGGTGCCCAGGACTTACATGACGTATCAGAGGGGCATAAGGAGATTGTGTGTAACTGATAGGAAAGTTTTTTATCCATGGGATGTGGAAGGGACCTTACCTTCTTCATCAACCCATAGGCAAATGCTAGCTCCATAAGATGTGGAAGGGGATTTGCCTTCTTCCTCAACACAACAGATATAGGTGCAGCAGCTGCATAGAGGGAAGGAAAAGATGGCAGAGGAGAGTTTTGATGATGAGGAGAAATAAATATACTTTGATTTGGCAGAACATGATGAGTCAGAGTAGCGTTATGCTCATCATGGCATGGAAATAATTGATTTAGAGGCTCAGGATGAAGAAACAATAAAGGACATCATCATAAAAGAAAAGGAGTCTCAAGTCCAAGAGTATGTCATCACATATTTGTAACAAGAGAACAAGCAGTTGAGTGACAAGTAGGTCCTCATGGAGCTGGAACTTCTCAAAGTAAAACAACAAAGTGACAAGGAGGCACAAGTCACTTTGACACCTATTGAGAAGGAAATTGAAGATGATAGAGAGACTTAGCTTGAGAGAGTCAATTTGAATTTAGAGAAGCTATTGCAGAAGTCCAATAGGGATACTCAGATGATCAGGCACATAGCCTACCATTACAGGACTCGAAACAAAATTTTCAACATGAGGGTCAAAGAGATGAAAGTTAGGCTAAGGTGGGCTCTAAAAGGAAAAAAGGAGGAGGATAGGATTAGTTTCCTTGCTAAATATTCCTTGGCTCACCAGGATACTCGATGATGGTGCTTCTCACTGATTTTGGTCAAGTTTGGAAGAGTTTTTGTCCTTTGCAAATTTTGAAATTTTAAACATAGAAAAACAGGCTCAACGCGCAGCGCCATTGACACTGTGCTTTTCCTAGGGGAACCCAATGCACAAATGGTTTTCATTTTTGGATTTAGAGTGATGAGTACATGAACCCTACGGATTTTCTAAGTTTTTGGGGCAGAACTGGTCCACCAAAAGGTCAAAAAACACCCTAAAAATGACCTTTCTGCCACTTTTTGGACACATAGAAGCAGTCTTGGGAGAATCACGTTTGAGGGGTAAAATGAGCTTTAAATGAATAAAGTATAGGTGTTTTGGAAATTAGACTTTAAGACTTTTCCAATGAGATATCATGAACTCAATTTGGATGTCAGTAAGGCCTCCAAAAGGGACCTGAAAGTGGCATTGCGCATAGGGAAAGTTTTGCACACGATGGCTATTTTTCCATTTTTTTACTGTGTTCATGGATTTTGTCTCATGGATAATGTTTTACCATTGTAAATGATGACTTGGCATGTAAATATGATGGATAATTTGTAGTATAGGGTAGATTAATTGCATTAAAAGTCAATTTGAGCTCAAATGAATCTGTTTTTCTGTTTTAGAGGCAAGTAGTTAAGATGTCTATATTCATGTTTCTTGTTTAGTGTTGGTTAGATTAGCTCAACATCTTCTGGATTCGACTCCTAAGAATGGGAAGAAGTTGAAAAAAGACCTATATCTTCTTCTTCTTTCTCATTGTAAACGGTTGGACTCAGCTAGATGCTCATACCTTGATTGTATATCATTTTGTAGCAGTTTAGTAGGAGATTAATAAGAATTGCAGCTATTTTTGTGGGATCCTTGTGGTATGTTGTTTTAGTAAAATTTTTACTCTTTTGATCATATGTTAGTATTTTTTGTGTTTTCCATTAATAATTTCATTGCTTTTAAGTGAATGCCTTGAAGATGATAGGCATAATTCATTACATTAGTGCTATGCTTTGGGAAAATATTCACCAGTATACGTTTTCTATATTTTGGGAAGGATCCATGGTTATCACATGCTCCTCCTAGCCTCTTACCAGTCTTAAACACCTCACCCATCAATCTCTAGAGTGCTAAACCTTATGCCTACCTTGCCCCATTAAACACCCTGCAATTTTGACCTAATTCCCTAGACCTATACTGTCCAGCTCCTCTCGATCCAGCAAAACCCCTTCAAAATTCAATCAAAACTTCATGATACTATACCTAGCCTAAAATCCTTTCCTGATCCAGTCATATTGGCTAATATTCTTACAGAGAGAGCCCTCTCCCGGCCTAGTAGGGCTAGCTAAGCGTGGTTTGTGGTTACCCTGGCATTGCCTTCCTTCAGCCTGAGGTTCAATCCAGGTGATAACATGCCACACTAATTCTTCGTCACTTGCGGGAAGGAAATATTCGAGAGTCTTTGGTTCTAATGGACGAAATTCTCATAAAATGCATTGTTCCAGAATTAGGCATATGCATACTGTTCATTACTCAACTTTGCATCCAAAGATAAACAAATACATTTGACAAATGTTTTCACTACATGATCGATAATGGGTTGTAGCCCACTATTTCAAATTATAACCTGTTAATTGATTGTTATTGCAAGGAATATAGAATGCAGGGAATCGTTAAAAGTATAGGAGAAGATGGCTAGAAAGGGTTTGAATTCTCACATTAATACTTTCAAGACACTCATCAATGGGTCCTATGTGAAAGGAGAGTTGGAGGTAGCTGAATGACTCTTGGACAATATGCCAGACAAGGGGTTGACTCCAGTTATTTCTATTTACAATGGTGTTATCCATAGCTATTGCAGGAGTGTAAAATTAGAGGCAATAATTATAATTATGGATAACATGTCATTTAAAATCATAAAACTTGATGTGGCCACTTACAACACACTTATCTGTGAAAGTTTACAATTCTAACAAAAATAGTTAATGGGAGAGGAGGGAAGTCAAATCATCTGTTAGTTATAAGTTATTGATGGCACAAACAAGTTAAGATATTTGACAACTCCAACTTCTAGATGTTGAGTTGTATGTTTGCAATGATTCCATTAAATATGACATGGAAACATATTGTGATTTTTTACAGACAAAGGGCATTACAACAAAATAATTGATCTTTGGATAACGTTCATGAAATCTGACAATAGATTTTGTTCGAAAATTACGAGAAAATTATATTTTGTTAAAAAATGTATGGAAATGGATACCTAAAGGTGGGCTCAATCACAAGTGTGTCTCATGAGTGGGATCTTTATTAATTATTGCAATACCCCAACTACCACTTTAAGAATTTACTAGTTTTCCAGTAAAATATTTCCTAAAAACAATGAGGACATGACTTACTTTCAGCATAGTCTATCTAGTAGATAAAATAGATAATTCGCCTACATTTTCTTTCCACCTTTGGAAATCTGACACCCTCAAAACCATTTCCATCTTGACCCTTCCACTATATTCATTCTGTCTTTGTCCCATAGTCAACTTCCTTACATTAATTCTACGAGGTTACATATTTCCAGGTAACCTCTTAGAATTCAAATGGGAAGGAGATGATTTCCCCTATTACTTTCCTTTCCTCCCATGTCTACAACTTAGATCCTCTTTGCTCTGCCCCTTCTTCAAATCTAACAGTTTCATTGTTTCCGAGATGAAAAGTTGTAATGTCTCTCCTCCAAAATAATTTAATTCTTCTAGTATGTACTAGGACATGTTAACATGTAACAAGATAAAGCATGACCAATTCACTTTGGGTAGTGCTTTAGTTGTGTGCACTGAAAATACAACACTACAACAAGGTAAGGAGGTCTGTTCCCACTTTATACATAGATTTGGATCAGGATTTATCATGGGGAGTGCCCTTGTTGACATGTATAAAAAAAGTGGGGATGAAGAGGATTCACAAAAGGTTTTTGAGGACATGCTTGAAAGAACTATGGTTTCATGGAAGGCCATAATTATTAGATGTTCTCAACATGGATGAGATATAGGGGTTCTCAAATTATTTAGGTAGATGATTTAAGCAGGAATATGTCCCTATTATTTCACCTTTATAACACCATATCTTCTTGAGAGGACAACTCCCAAGTTTACTAGTGATACCTAGTTGTTGCATCTAACAAGGAGCACACAACATTGATAGCTCCTATTTTCTCTGCATAGAAACCCAAGTTCTTGTTGTAGCAGTAGGCAACATAAAATTCCATCCCACGAGCTACAAAAAACCTCACAAATGATGTGTCCTCATCAAGACTTCCCCTTCTGCAAATTCAAGTAAAATTTCAAATTTGAATCATGAAAATAAGCTCTTTCAGACTAATTTTTCAGTTCGTTACCTCATGAAATACTACTAGACAAATCAAAGTTGGCTAAGAACACATAAAAGCATCACAATATGAATTTTCAATTTACTCTCTCTCTCTCTCTCTCTCTCTCTCTCTCTCGCTATATATATATATATAATATATATATATTATATATATATATATATATATATAATATATATATATATATATATATATATATATATATTATTATATATATAAGTGGGTTAATGTTTAGTTTTCAACTAGAAAAATAAGCTTTAAATATTAAGGTTGAAATTTTGATCAGCTTGTCACATGTTAAATAACTAATAATTTGCAATAATTTGTAGATGATCTTAATATTAATTATGTTGCAGATTATATTATTTTGTGAATGAAAAAATATATAATTTTTTCAAATAATATCATGGATACTTAACTCTATTTTATGAATTTTTCATATTTATTATTCTATGAAAAAATAAATATTGAAAAATATTTACTCTTTGATAAAAATGAAAGGTGTTTTTTTTTAAGGATTGAAAAAATGAACTAAATATATAAACGATATCAATATTACATATCTTGACCAAAAATTTATAACAACACTCTTTGACAAAATTACCAACCTAATGAGAATTATAATCTAATCAAAACAAGAACTCTAGTGCAAAAAGCCCTATTTTTACGTACAAAGGATGATAAAACACCTCGAAAATGAAAAGTGTCGATGTTGAATCAACACTCGCACCAACACTTTTTTTGGGGGGTTAAAATTGTAATTTTTTTTTAACAACATTAAAAACTATTTTTTTGGTGTAATAAACATGAAAAAGCACCTCGCAATTAAAAAGTGTTGATGCTACATTAACTATTTTTTTGGTTAAACTTCCAAAAAAATTTAGCAATGGAATTAAAAATAAAATATCATATCTCTAAAAAACCTTAAAATTCACTAGTACAAAATTCATAATTAGTTACTAAAAATGACTAAAATTTTCATAGAAATGACTATTTTTTGGTTGTGACCAATATTAGCTAATTTACAGTATCTTATAACGTGACCAAATTTTAGTCATTTTTAGCTTAGTCATTAATTGTTTGTCTCAATTTTATATCTAATAGTATATTTAGTCATTAATTTGGTCATTAATTTAGTCATTAATTGCCACAATTAATGACCAAATATACAACAAAATATATTACTAAATGATCACCTGAGAAAACCAATTAATGATTAAAGAAATATGACCAAAATGTTGGTTGTGTTATAAGATACTATAGATTAGCTACTAATAGTCATATATATGCAAATTTTAGTCATCATTTGAAACCAATTAATGGCCAAGGAAATATTACTAAATTTTCGTCATGTTATAAGATACTGTAAATTAGCTACTAATAGTCGTATATATCCAAATTTAGTCATCATTTGTAATAAAAAAATTATCATTTTAAGTAGTCAATTCTCTTTTTTTCATAGTTTCATATTCATTATATAAATGACTACTTTAGTAGTTTATAGTCATTTCATTTATTTTTATTAACAACCATTACAGGAAGCTAAGTTAGTTGTATATTCATTTTATTTGTTATCATCCTTAATCAACATAAACTATTAATTTAGTAGTTTTAGATTGATTGTATGCATTCATTATTAATCAACATAAATTAGTTAGTATGATTTTTCAACTAAATTAAAAAAAATGTCATACAATGTACATGTTCATCTAATATGAAAACGTAAAGTTACAAATGTTAATTATAATACTAAATAATATCAAGTGCAACTATAAATAATTTCAACCATGAAATTTATATTATATAAAATGTCATGTATTACAATATGAGTTTCCAACTTAATATTGTTTGGAGTAAACTTTACACGTGAAATATTGTTTCATCGCTTCAAAACATTATCATTGTGTTCTCAAGGCATTGTAGGTGAATTCACCAACTATGAAGACTTGACCATAAGTCTCTGTATTTGTCTTATGTAGGATATTGTCTCTCCAAGTAGCACTAGACCAATTTTCTTCTCTCTCTCTCTTTAATTTTCATTTTTTCGCTCTAGTGTTATTGTTCTCCTCTTTCTTCAATTCCTGCTTCTTACCGTCAATACTGAGTTACTTTTCTGAAAGATAAAGAAGATACAATGCAAAGTATAAGACATGAAACATGATGAACAATGGAACATAAAATAAGGAAGAGTATAAAAGATTTATATGATATATACCTTAACATCAACAATATTGTCAATGCCATTTTTCCCCATAAAAGCAAGAAACTTGAACAAGCTTTCTTTAGTTGGGAAATGGTGGCCATTATGTGGCCAGATGACCTATATAAAAAAAGCAAATTAAACATCACCATAGAAATAACACCTTAGTAAACATAGTATTCACCCTTAAACGAATTTTAGGCGAAATCATGCAAACTAAGTTGCATGCTAAAAATCTCAAGTTGTAGATTACTTACACAGTGTGGGAGTGCAAATAAAACTCCTAGAAAAATCAAAAGCTAAGTCTAGAATAAAATGAAATGAAGTAAAAATGATACAATAATAGGATATCCTTTTATACATGTATATAAATGGATAATGTAGAAGGCCAAGTGAATAAGTCCAAGGCTAGAGGTCGATGATGTTAAGAATGCCCAAGTCTGATGAGCACTTCTTTAGATAAGAACCACTATATCGGTCCATTGTCACATATGAATAAGTCAACTAGTCTATATGAAAATATTAATGTTTTTCTTATATTTATGGATCAATACAATATAAGTGGATAAATTTCAAAGAGAATTCCCTTCCCATTGTGTTCTTGACTTGTGGTACAATATATTAGTTGTGATTTGGAACAAATTTCCAACATAGCAAATATGCAGCAATCACCAATAGTAATCACCCAAATAGGATTATTTTGGAATGTAACTTTGAAATTCCATTTGCTATATGATTCTTGAATTATGGAAAACCCACACTGAATTCCAACACCAAACTTCGAATTTGAGGGAACACTTGTGGCCATCCTCAATCACTCAAACTCAAAACATCAGTTATCATTATAATGAAAAGATAAAATAAGAGTAGTTGTGTTCTGTTTTGCAAACTTATATGCAAAGCACAAATAGTTTTCCCACACTAACAATACTTGTAATTTCCAAGATATAACACATCGATTTATCTTTTTAAACAAATATGTGATTCAATACAAAAAAGAATTTAACTTATTAAAACAATACCACCAATGTTTAATCCTCAATTAGTTCAAACTAGTTAGCACAAATGCTTCAAGAAACAACAACAAGTAGAAATAACGAATCCATCAATTAATAATCAATCAAAAAAAGATAAGTTTTTTTTCTGAATCTTGATAAACAACTATAAATTATATTGACAATCCACTACAACTAGTGGTCCTATTCAAAGAGAAATATTACCTGGAGAGCTCATCTTCCAAATTATTTTCTCTATACATGAAGGTTTCTGCTATCCTCAAAACATAATTCACATTCAATATTTTAGTTCCAAAAGCTTCCCAAAGGCCTTGCCAAATGAAATTGTGAATTTCATTGATTTTCATAAAATGCTTGTTGTGCTGAAAAAATATAGTTTGACCATGTGATAGATAATTCAAGCAAGTAAAAAATTATGTACAATATTTCTTAGAAGGATTCATGTTAAAAGGAAAACCTGCATATTTGGATAGAAAAAAAATCTTAATAAAGATGGTCAATATTACAAAACAATAGTGGATATAAAACTACAAGTAGAAATAACAAAATCCTAAATATAATACAGTTGATTGATTATTCTAAATGAAGCCAACTAGATACATACAAGTTTTCATTTTCATCTTTCTTTCCCATATCTTTATTGGATGTGGAAGCTAACTTGCATGCATCTCACAAGGCTATTTTAGCAAGAGTATATGTTGCATTCTCATATTCCACAATGTATTTTCCATGAACAATCACAACAGGTATTGGAGGAATTAGTTGTTGCATCAACTGATTTGTCAACTTTCATTTTCTCGATTTTTGTTTTCCTACATGTTAATTATTTGAGTTTTCTTGCATGTGCATTATTTGAGTTTTCCTTAGGGGAGTTTTAGATAAGAAAACACTAGGTCTGAAAAGAAACGTTCATCATGCAAAACAATGAATAATTATATGATGCCAACCAATATTTCTTTATTGTTGGAAGAAAATGAGTCAACTACGGTCAACTGACATCATTAATATTATCCCAAACCAACATGGTGGGCATTCAAATTTCTTCTACATTAACTTGTTCATTTGTGTGGTTAAAATTTTCTTTGTGTGTGGTAAGGGCTAATAACTTTTCTAAGAGCGATGACTTATACTTACCATTAGATTTTACTGTTTCCAACTAATTTTTTAGAATCTCGATAGATAATCCTTTTTTTTGCATCTCAATTGTGTATGGTCTCATTTCTCGTAACATATATGACCTACACATGAGGTTACTGGTATAAAGAATATAACACATACCCAACAATCTAAAGGGAATTAATCATTAGATATGTTTATGGATCAATGATATACCTTATAGGAGCAGTTAGTTGTTTCCTAGAGATCTTTGGGAAGCTCCTAATAGAATGAAGCTATGATTGGTCAATGGTCTAAAATTGGACCCACTAATTTAATTTTTGCTTTACAAGTACTCATGATGAATGTTCTTAACCCTTATTTTTATTATGTAACAAGGTGTGAATTTGGATTAGTAATGCTTCTTAGTGGAATACTTACTGGTTATATTCTCCAACATTCAACACATTCCCTCTATTCAATATATTTCCATTTTTCTTCTTTTGTTCCATTGTTTATACTCCCATCTGTAGCTACAATACATAACTAAAATATTTCCATGAATTCATTCTCCTATAAATTCATATGCTCTAGGCCTAAGGTGATTAACATGATATTGTTTGAAAGAAATATGAATAGTATATTGCAGTAACCAAGCACAAATGTGGTCATAATATAGCAGGCCAACCAAAACAAGAAATAAGAAAAATTTCAAACATGGTTGAGATAGATGGAGATGAATATATGAAAAAGTGATATTTATTTGTATCATAATTCAAATCACCCTGCATATATCTATCTTAACCCTAAAACTGTCAAGCACCAAGACAGACAAAATCCTTTGATGTATGAACCTTTCCTTAAGTTTCTGCACTCTAAACAATGTTTTCACCTTAAATCTCAACACATGATAGATAGACGGTAAATATGAATCTACACTAGTTTATATTTTATTGATAATATATCAACTTTATATATTTATGGTTTTTGGCATACTAGAGATGTAGATTATAGAATGCACCTCTCGATCTAATGTCAAGTGTCATTATATTTAGTTGAAAAACTACAAAGGGAGGATATTCTCTAATGGTTTCATTACAAGCCTAATATAATAGAAACTAGAGAAATAAAGAGCAAAAAATAAACTAAAGATAGACAAATCAAGTAAGAATGTCTTTTTGTAGGAGAATTTGTTGATATCTTAAGCCATGTTCATTCTAGCCCAACCATAAGACAAACATGTGACTCAAAGAGATTTTAGAGGCAACAGTCCTAAAGTAGTTTAGGAAATATTGAAGAAAACTAAAGATGACCAAGAAAACGAGTTAAATTTATGACAAAACACAACAAAAAGAATATAAAGTGGCCTTAATCAACCAATCACATGTGCATCCCCTATTCTTCATAGACTATAACCAATGTAATATCCCATCCATGAATTCACATTACCAAAAATAGTCATGGATTTAAGTAGGCACCTTCACACCTCTGGTCCACAATTTCTTTCCTACCACTACATGCACCAAATTTCTATGATAGGTTCCTTCATAAACCCTCTCTACTTGGAAATGAAGTATTATTTACCCATTCAAGTAAACAGAAAATTAATTTGTCCACGAGGATTCCATTTTGAATGTGCTTTTCCCCACCTGAATGGCACAAATTTGAAAGGGATGACATAGGGTAAAATTCCTAGGTGCAAGCTCTTGGCAGAATCAGCTGAAATAGCTTCTCATGGTTCCCCCATCAGTCCAGTAAAATTCAGTCATTGTTTGTAAAATAGTACATCACTTGAAGCAAAATTCAGTCTTAAGGGGTATCTTTCCATGATGATTAGTGGTAGACAATATTGTTTTGTCTACAAGTAAAAAATGCAATAACCATTTACGAGACATAAACATCATAATTAAAATGTTACATCCCTCCTACCATATACAAACTTTTACATGAAATAGAGCACTCACCTATTTGATTGCACACAATGAATATGCACCTAGCACCACAACATTTGATGAGTGTACATGTAGGGATATGCACCATGAGATGTTCAAAACCAGCACATCCAATTGTGTTATCCCAATGTATAGCCTCATAAATGATACAATGTTGTGTTTATTAATTTCTATTAATTGTATCAACATATATGTCATGATTGTCCAATGTTAATCACTATTATGTTAAGCCAAGTATCAGAATTAAACCTCCAGTAATATGCACTTCAAGAGAGTAGTTTACAATGTATCATCCAATATAAATTACAAGGAGATAATTTCATTAATACATATCAAAATCATCGTCAAAATATATGTCACTTAAATTTTCATTTTAAGTTAGCTTGCAATTAAAACGATATGACAAAGATAATAGGGAAACAAAAAACACACAATTACCACTAAGCAATGTTAATGCCTAAATGAGGGATAATATATTACAATTATAATAAAAACTAAAAGCTCTGCCTTAAGATGATGAGAATACCAAGGCGTATCTCTCATGTAGTTGATTGTAGAGTAGGGCAAGATATGTCATGAAGGTCCTCCTATGCTAAATATCAAAACATCATCTTCACTAATGCACATTTTTAACAGAGCAATTTACAATGTATCATTCAATATGCATTGCAAGGAGATAGTGACACACATGCTAAAGAAAGTCCTCAAAAAGGGATATGCCATATTAATTTTAATTTTAAAAACTTTTTATGAAGAAGACATCACAAATTCAGCAAAACCCTCAAAAAAGTATATATTACTTTATTTTTAATTAATTTTCTTACAGACACAACAATTACATGAAGGAACCACAAAGTGGACAAGCACTGTTGAGCAATTTTAGTGCCTAAACAAATAAATACATATTGAAATTTGAGTAGTAAAGATTAAAATACATACATGACAAAGCTAATGTGAACACCAAGACTACTATGAGATGGAGAATAATCCACGAAAATGAAAATCCTCTAAGTGCCCAATGCCCATGTGGGATTCCTTGTATTATAGTCAAAGCACATATGCCAGCAATAAAAATCACATCGACAAATCAGATGATATCTACAGGAAATCTTAAATACCTATATAGATTTAGTCTCAAATTACCCAAATCACATTAAATTTTGTTGTGAACGATAAAAAAGAATGCACCCACAACGAAACGCTTTTTTTCTCTCGTGAAAATATTTTGTTCCTACTAAAGAAATAAATTAGCCATAAAGAATTTGAAGAGAGAATTTGAAGAGAAAAAGCATCAGGAAATATGAATAGAACCTTTTTTTTTGGATTTGACCTAGAGCTTTTTGAATACAACATTCTTGTCCATAAAACCCTTGGTATCCATTGGTGAATGATGAAGAAATTATTGGAGTGCTCAAATCGAAAATATTGAAGCACTATGTCTTCGAGCAAAGCAATGTCTTATTCATGTGAGTCCTCCTGAAGTATTCCTTGACTTTTCTGTATCGATTTATATATTTTTGGTAGCTAAATATGTAAAGTGGTTTTTCAAATTATTCACAATTTTACGTAAATTTATGAATATTATACCCTTCCTATGGTTCTTGTAGAATACTTTGCAAACCTAGGTTCTATGGTTCTTGTAGAATACTTTGCAAATCTAGGTTATAGTTATGGATTTTCAAGAATTTATGTGACATAGGGTTTTAGAATTTCCCCATAGAAATATAATTCAAATAATTTTAATTTTGGGATTTTCAAGAATTTAGGTAACAGAGTGTTTTAGAATTTCCCTGGTAAAATTATCATTCAAACAATTTTACTGGGATTAAACACAGGGTTTTAGAAATTCCCCGATAAAAATATCATTCAAACAATTTTACTGGGAATTTTTTTTGCAAGATCCAAGCCAATTTTGGGCCATCCTCACAAGTTTTTATCCATTCACTTGGTAGATGATGCCATTATTGGAAAACTAATTTAAATTTGCTGAGATTTTTTGTTTGAGTCAAATAGGCAAAAATCTCTGAAGGATGACAACAATAGGGATTCAGTTCCTAGATTAGCTCCAGGTTGTTGGGAGGGAGTTAATGCCTCCTATATTTGATGTGAGGGAGTTATGAGGCTGTTAGATTCTCTATGCTATATAGCAGGCAATCATTCGGATGATTTGCTAAGAGAGTGTGAGGATTTCTTGATGTAATCTCCAATTTGATTAATATATTCTTGATGCCTATGTTTGGTGGACGTAGCCCAGATTGGTTGGGTGAACCACGTTAAATATTGTGTTTATGTGCTTCTGCTATGTGTTTAATTGTTTTTTTGCTGTGCACCTGATCCAACAAGTGGTATCAGAGCGATGTTGGAGCACAGCTGAGTGCTGGTCATGGATTAGCGCTGAGACAAGTTCTATACCTGTGTGCAGTTGCGTGGAGGAGAGGCACCAAACCAGTGTGCTGTTGCGGAGCTGTTTTGGAGCATGCGTGAAGCGCTGTTTCGTGGAGCTGTTGGTGTGTGGCAAATTATTTAAATCGTTCAGAAGGTGCGGACTGTGCTGGTGCGGTCGTTCAAAAGGTGCGGACTGTAACACCTGCTGCCTGGAGGTTGCTGTCAGGTTGCGGAGAGCGCTACGGTACGTTAAGAAATAGCGTGGAGCCTGTTTTTTATTTTATTCTTATGCACCTGGAAAAGCTTACACCTAAACAATTCTAAAAGTGTATTTGAAACAAAAAAGAGTCACTATCTTCCATAGCATCAATTTCCATGGCGGGCAGAGATACAAGGTTTAGAATTTGTATGAGTGAAACTTAAGTCAATGCGCATAATTTTAGTTTAAAAAGAACCCAAAGTATGGTGCGTATTTTTAAATGATCACATGGGATAGAGTTGAATTAAATGACCGAATGACCGAATGCAAACAACAACAAAATTATGGGCGGATGTTAGCAATTGCCCCATGCCCCATATGGTAAGGTTTGGTGTGTATACGTCTGGTTATGGGTTGTTTTTGTTTCGGAATCATTGTGCTGTGAGAATACTCCGTGGACAGAATCATTGTTACGCAATTTTTTTTTGGGAATCGTTGTACTGTGAGAATACTCCGTGGGCAGTACATTTTTTTTTTAAACACTGCTTATTCCTGCATGTTGAGCTTAAAGCTGGTGGTTTCTTTATCAGATATGTGTATGAGGGCTGCGCTGCTTTTATAAAGCGTTGTATATTTAAAAATCAGATTTCAGATATGTGTATGAGGGCTGTGCTGGTTTTATAAAGCGTTGTATATTTAAATTACGGTATTTAGCATGACTCTGGGTGATGTATATTTAAATTGCGGTATTTAGCAGGATTGTTAACCATATCCAACAACGGATTATATGTATCTGAATAAGCTGTTCTGAGACCTGGAAGTTTCGCCCTCAAGAAATAAAATAACCATTTTCAAATTGGTTGTTGAGGTGGGTTTGAGTAGCACATTAATTGTTTTTTTTGTTTTGAAAGTGATTGGAAAAAGGCAGTGTTTTTGTTTTTTAAAAGGCAAAAGTACAGAGGTATAGGCAGATTTTTTTGTTCTGTAAACAAAGGCATAGGCAATTTTTTTATTGCTAGTTGGATATTGGAGATTATTGTGTTTTTTTTTTATACAAATGGCGAAAACACAAAGTGCCTGGTTTGAAATTGAGAAATTCAATGGTAAGAATAATTTTGAGATCTGGAAGGGGAAGATGCATGACTTGCTTGTCCAACATGGCATGGCAAAGGCGTTGTTGGGCAAGGCCAAACAGCCTTACAACATCACAGATAGCGAGTGGGCTGAGATGGATGATAGAGTGATTAGTGCTATTCGACTGTGTCTAGATGATGATGTCCTGTTTAATATTGTGTCGGAGACAACATCTACTAGTTTGTGGACGAAACTGGAGAAACTGTACATGACCAAATCCTTAACCAATAGGATTCTCCTGAAGCGACAGTTGTACGGTTTGAGAATGAAAGAAGGTACATCGATTGCTGATCATTTAAATGCTTTTAATACTCTTCTTGTGCAATTACAAAGTATAGAAGTAAAAATTCCATCCGAGGATAAAGCTATTACTTTATTGTGCTCGTTGCCCGAATCATGGGATCATTTTGTTACTTCTATGAGTCTTAGTTCATCAGAAACTATTGAGTTTGATGATGTAGTTGCATCCTTATTATCGGAAGAAACAAGGAGGAAGTTGCATTCTGAAACCTCTACATCAGAAGCTATGATGGTTAGAGGTCGTTCGAAAGAAATATGCCCCAGGAAGCCGAGCGACTCACGTTCAAAGTCGAAAGGGAAGAAGGGTAAGCTAAAGTGCTGGTTTTGTGGCAAATCAGGGCATTTAAAGAAGGACTGCTGGAAGCGACAGCAGCAAACTTCAAAAGCAGAGTCTTCGACAGAGAAGAAGGAGGCGAATACGACAGATACAGATTCGACATCGGGTTCAGGTATGAGTGATGAAGTATTATCAGTTAATGTGTCAAATCATGGTCAACATTGGTTTTTAGATTCCAGGGCATCAAACCACATGTGTATCCATAAAGAATGGTTTAAGGATTATAAATCAATTAATGATGGTTTTGTGTACATGGGTAATGATGTAACATGTAATATTGTTGGGATTGGAAGCATACAACTACAAATGTTTGATGGGACAACAAGAATATTAACTAATGTAAGGCATGTACCAGATTTAAGGGAAAACTTGATTTCATTAGGAGCACTTGATTCAAATGGGTATAAAACTGTAATTCAAGGTGGAGTAATGAAAATTTACAAAGGCATCTTACTAGTTATGAAAGCTAAGAAAGTAGGAAATCTATTTCAGTTGGAAGGAGGTACAGGGTCAGCTTTTGTGTCTACTGTGTCTACACATGACAGTAACTCCATTCATTTATGGCATCAAAGATTGGGGCATATGAGTGAGAGAGGGTTGAAAATTTTGGCTGATCGCAAGTTACTTCCAAATCTGAAGTCTGAACAATTAGATTTATGTAAGCATTGTCTGTTTGGTAAACAAAGTAAACAAAAGTTTAAAACAGGCAAACATACTAGTAAAGGCATACTTGATTATATCCATTAAGATGTTTGGGGACCATCCCCTACAACCTCATATAGTGGTTCGTCTTATTTTGTATCATTTATTGATGACGTTTCTAGGAAGGTTTGGGTCTACATGTTGAAAAGAAAGTCTGATGTGTTTTCAGTTTTCAAGCAGTTTAGAGCATTGGTAGAAAACAACACTGGTAGAACAATAAAGTGTTTACGAACTGAAAATGGTGGTGAATTTACTTGCAAGGAGTTTCACAGCTATTGCAAGGATGCAGGGATCGAGAGGCATAAGACCACGGTTTATACTCCTCAGTAGAATGGAGTTGTTGAACGCATGAACAGGACTCTTCTCGAGAGAGCAAGGAGTATGCTGAGTAACGCCGGGTTACAAAAGGAGTTGTGGACGGAAGCAGTGGCAACTGCTTGTTATGTGATAAATCGATCTCCATCGACGGCGATAGATTGCAAGATTCCGCAAGAGGTATGGAAAGGACACCCTTGTGACTATTCTAAACTCAGAGTGTTTGGTTGTGATGCATATGCTCTAGTGCCTAAACATCAGCGAACTAAGTTAGATCCAAAGTCTAAAAAGTATATCTTTGTTGGGTATGGTGTTGGAACAAAGGGATATAGATTGTGGGATCCTACTACCCGCAAAATCATCATCAACAGAGATGTAAAGTTTAATGAATCCTTTCTTGTACAGTTAGATGTAGATAGTCGATTGAAACAGGATGATGTATCTGACTTTCAGCACATTCAGTTTGATAGCATTTCTAACGATAGTCATGATGACCATAGTTTAGATACTAGTCATGAACAGGTTTCAGAATCAGAATATGAACAGGGTTCAAGTTTAGATCATGAACATGTCTCAGATACTAATCGGCAAGGAGTTCCTACAGGTGGTAGTCAGCCAATCGAGGAAGTGCCAGAAACATCCTTAAGGAGTTCGACAAGAATCAAACGGCCACCGAGAAGGTATGATGATTATGTCACTTCTGTTGCATTTACTGCTAATGACAATGAACCTTTGTGCTATCAGGAAGCAATAAAAGGTTCGAAAAGTGACAAGTGGAAAGCAGCCATGAAGGACAAAATGATGGCCTTGAGTAAGAATGGCACATGGGATCTGGTTGAGCTTGCGAAAGCCAGGAAAACTGTGGGGTGTAAATGGGTTTTCAAGCTGAAATGGGGTGTGAATGATACGGAAGACAGGTACAAAGCACGACTAGTTGCAAAAGGGTTTTCTCAAAAATCCGGTATTGATTTTCATGATATTTTTTCACCAGTGGTTAAAATTGTTTCAATTAGAATTGTGTTAGCATTAGTGGCTTTGCTTGATTTAGAGTTGCAGTAGTTAGATGTTAAGACTGCATTTCTACATGTTGACTTAGATGAGGAAATATATATGGAACAACTGGAAGGGTTTGTTCAGCATCGCAATGAGAAATTTGTCTGCAGGCTCAAGAAGTCATTATATGGCCTGAAGCAGTCGCCTCGGCAGTGGTATAAGAAGTTGATTCTTTCATGTTGAGTCAGAAATATGTTAGAAGTGAATATGATCATTGTGTTTATTTCAAACAGTTGAATAATGGCATATTCATTATCTTGGTATTGTATGTTGACGATATGCTTTTAGCAAGCAAAGCATTGAAGAAATCAACAGGTTGAAGAATCAGATGGCAAGGACATTTGATATGAAAGATCTAGGAGCGGCAAGACAGATTTTGGGCATGGAGATTTTCAGAGACAGGGGAAATGGTAAGTTGTGGCTATCACAACAGAAGTATGTTGAGAAAATACTTTTGAGGTTTGGTATGAA